>JAUUDW010656746.1:0-10479 GCA_032361385.1 Panulirus guttatus | reverse complement strand
GACACCATCCAGCAGTTGTCCCACAACCCCATCTATCCTTAACACATTTCACTCAACTCTGTCATACACTTTCTGCAGATCCATGAAAGCTGCATACAACTTCTTAATTCTTGCTGAATACTTTTCCACAGTTATCTTCACCAAAGAAATCTGGTCCACACAACCCCTACCTTTCCTAAAACCTCCTTGCTCCTCACATTCTGCTTTTACTCACTTCCATTACTCTATCAGTCAGCATTCATGCTTACACTTTTCTTGGTATACTTATTCCCCAATAATTGCTACATACTTCCTTAGCACCTTTTCTTCTGAATAAAGGAACGATAACAGCTTTCACCCAAACCTCAGGCACAACCTTCTCTTTCCATGCTAAATTACATATCAGATGCATCCAGTCTACCATACTTTCTCCCCCACATTTCAGCATTTCAGCCATAATCCCAAATATCAAAAGTACATATTACATTGTTGTTAGTAAAAAAAAATTCTGTACAAATTAAACTACTTACTATCTTTGTTTATATCTCTGTTGCCTGTTCCCCCTAAGAACTCCTGTAAGGGGATGGCCACAACTAAAGAATCTACAAAGCTGGTGAACTCCAGTGCCACTTCATAGCTTTTCGTGCCTCACCCTTAACAAGCCACTGGCGGAGGGCAACTCTAATGCAGTGTTTGTAGAGGCTCCTACCTAATGTTCCTATTGGTTACTTCTACCTAATATGTCTACCTAATGTGTGTTCCAACCTGCTTCTGCCTAATGTTCCCAATTCATGTTCCTATCAACTATTTTTACCTAATGTTTCTACCTAATGCTCTTCCCTAATGTTCCTACTTACTACTACTAATTATAGTTCTTACTATATTGCCAAAAGGCATGGTTATTGCATAACGTTCATCACAAAAGAATTCAGAGTTACAAAGAATGAGTTATGTGATGTAAGTGTTGTCAAGTGTTATGTGTGACAAGGAGAGATTGTATGTTTCTGAACAGAATGCCAATAGTCCACATGTGGGTGAGGTAGAAAGAAAAGAAGGCTACCTAGGTCAGAGACTGTATCTTGACAACCCAAGCGAGAAGTACCAGTAACATACCTCCCTGGTCAGGGTGTGCTTGCCAACTACTGTCTTCTTACTTAATCTTAGAAATTTTTATCATCATTTACTCATCACTGTACTCAGTGTATTGTAATGGATTAGAGTAAAGGAGTGTTTGTGCCTCAGCTCGGCATGTGCTCTTGTAAATGACAGCCCATTCTT
The DNA here is from genome assembly GCA_032361385.1 of Panulirus guttatus. NCBI lineage: Eukaryota > Metazoa > Arthropoda > Malacostraca > Decapoda > Palinuridae > Panulirus > Panulirus guttatus. The sequence continues at coordinate 9,222 of JAUUDW010656746.1, read as the reverse complement.
GGGTATGCCATTACTGGCACAGATTGGGTGTGTGTGCTCAGGGTACCATTATTGGCACAGGGCAGTCTGCATATAACTGTAGTGTATTGGGCTCCTAGTGGATGTGTGTGTTGTGTATGATGTGATGAATTGGTTTATCCTACATAAAGTCAGTTCATAACAGGGAAGGAGATTTGGGGAATATGCCATAATGAGGAGAGTGTTAGAATCTGAGTTCATGAACTTAAGTTAGATTATTTCTAACGATAATGATAATAATTATAATTATAATTATTCCTTTATCAGCTTCTTAACATTCCGCTTACATAGTCTGTATTCTTCCCTCCTCCTTTGCTGAGCTTCCACTGGTACATCCCTATTGAGCAATCTACCATATGCCTTTTTTCTCCTCTTCCACATCATTTCTAGTCTCTTCTGTACAGCATGCATTGCCCTTTTTATTCCTGTAACCTACTACCTTGTATCCAACTACTGATTCTACAACCTTTACTAATTTCTCTCTAAACATTTTAAACACCCATTCACACATGATTGCATTCCTACATTCATTGCACTTCCACCTAAGCTTTCAGTTACCTTCCATCATACTCCTCCGTGTATTTTTCCTGATTCATCATTCTGCTTACCAACACTTTTACCTCTCCATTCTTTCTTACACCAAACCTCCACTTCTCCCTGATCCTCATCCCCACAAGATCTGCAAAATGGTCAGAGTCTCCAAAGGATCCTCTCATGACTCTAGCATCCAGCACAGCCTTTTTCAATCTTTCATCCAGTGCCACAGTCAATCAAAGCCTTTTGCTCTTCTCTTCCATCATTCCTCATCCATTTATATCTATGGATCATCTTGTGTTGAAAAAAGGTGTTGAAATGGAATAAATCCCTCTCAACACAAATATCCACAAGATAACGTCCATTCTCACTGAAATCAGACACTCCCCATTCACCAACTCTCTCCCATATTTCATCAGATCCCACTTTTGCATTCATATCACCCAATAGACCACGCTTCTCTCCTCATTTTCAAAACCGTCTATACAGTCATTCTGATTCTTCCAGAGAAGCTTCATTTCATCCTTACCTCGTACAGTTTTCATATTCACAGGCGCATATACGCATACCCAAGCATATTTCACAATACCAATCTTTCCTTTCACCCACACTATTCTTGATCCATTCCATCCATGCTCTGTAACACCCTCCCATACTATTGGTGATAGCAGAATTGTTCTTCCTTCTTTTCCTCTCCCCCGATTATTTTCACTCATTCCCGTCCACTTTCTTCCATGGCCTCCAATAACTTGCATTCATCACTTGCTAACTGATCATAAATACTTTCGCCGACCTATGTTTCCAACGAAGTTTATCTTAAGTAGTGACAACAATACAGACGACATTACTTACAGCCGCTTCATAATTCACAGGATGATTAAGATTAACACTAAGTGATTGGAAGACACTGCCGCTTGCTGTGTTTCTTTTGTCATTGTAAACAATGTACTCTGGAATTACATATTCCCTAAATACTCTAAATTTGTTACGTCTAACCAGGATGCAGAGACACAAATGATATCATATCTTTCTTCTAATGTAATTTTCCGTAACTCTAGAGAACTTTTCTTATACTACACTCATTTGCGTACAATAATTTGATAAATGATCATCATATATCTTGAGGAGTAGAAAATGGAAGGGGCCTCCTCTGCCTACTTTTAATGTACTTTATACCGTTTCTTATTACATATGGAATCAAAGTTTTTCAGAGTTTTCGTACAATATTTCTATGAACTGAGACGCCATTGTTTTCTTCCATGTTCCTCGAGGTTTTGGTATTTGTAGTCCTGAGTTTATGAAGGTTAGAAAACGTAAGATTTATAATACCGATTTCAACTTGAACTATCCCAGAGCTTTACCTTGAAGTGTTCCAAAGATTTAACTTGAAGTATCCCATATCTTTCCGCTGAAGTATCCCAAAAATTTCATTGACATATTCTTCAACAATTACTAACTGTAAAGCAAAACCTCTGCAACCTCACGCCATGAAGAACCTCTAGTTGTTGTCTTATCGTGAAAAAATTATTAAACTTTCCATCTACTTTAGATCCTCTCATATCGCTGCCGATTTGAAAATTCTAGAGAATGATAGAAACTTAAAATTAACAACTCCCCCGTACATACCTGAGATTGTGTGTATCAAATAATGAATCAGATTAGAATGTTAGGTATTGAGCACAGTGGATATGTTCTAGATGGACGTTCTCACTCTGAATGAAACAAATGTCAAGAAGAATGGTTTGGGAATGTTTTCGGGGGTAAAGTTAGGGGATGGTGTGAGGGCGAGAGTTAAGATGTGCGAATGTGTGAGACAGTGTAAGGAAGCTGGCTCCAGGCTGATGTTGGAACAAAATGAAGTTGACTTACTTATGGTGTGTGATTATTAGTGCTCATGTACCTGGCCACGAGAAAATTGAGGAAGAAAAAAGAGTGTTTTTGGAGCAGGTGAGAGAGTGTATCCGCAGTTTTGATGTGAGAGTTTGGGTATTAGTGATAGGTGATTTGATAGCGAAAGTAAGCAATGCGGCAGCTGAAGGTATAACTGAGGTCGGGAGGTATTCAGTAAGCTGAATAAAAGTGGTGAACAGCTCGTGGAGTAACAGCTTGTGAGATGTGTGCTGAAACAGGACTGGTGACTGGGAATGAGTGGTTTAGAGTGACACACATAAGTATACGTAGGTACGAAAGATGGTAAAGGGGTATCGTTGGATTTCGCAGAGAGTGATAGGCGAGCAAAAGAAAGACTTCTGGATGTGAAAGTGCTGAGAGGTGCATCTGGCGGGATATTGTATCATTTCCAGGTGAAATGAATTTAAAGGACCCACCCAAAAGGAATTCAAACAGCAACAGACAATTGGGTCCTTTCGAGGCTGTTTGTGATAGTAAAAGATATCAGAAACCAGCAGATTAGTCTGGTATAAGTTAAAGGCATACAGATAATTCAACGAGAATAACCTGCAAGTTGTTAATGTGGCTAAGGAGGCGCAAATAATGTGAGTTGTAGACTTGAATCGAGATAGTTTTTTTTTCACTTTTTTCCTTACGTTGGAGGCTCCAGTCACGGACAAAAGTCCACAGTAAGGCCGGGCCTTAATTGAAATATAGTGAGGATTATGAAAAAAAAGACAAGGGAAATTATTTGTAAATTTTGGAGGAAATGAAAACCTGTCTTTTGATATGTGCCTGGTTATAGACATTGGAAAAGACATGAGAGGGTAGAGTTCCAAAGTTTCGAGGTACAAGGAAAAAAACAGATATCAAAACGGCCAAAATATGTTTTGCCAACGGCCACACAGTAATCAAGTGATGCAGAAGCTTGCCGAGTATTGTGTGGTCTAGCTAGTTGTGGGGGAACTAAAGCAGACATCTCTTGGGAGCAAAAACCAAAGTACCATTTATAGAAGAGGGAAAGTGAACCAACATTGCGGCGTAGGGCAAACGGTTTAAGTTTTGAAGTTAGTTATCAAATCTGTTCTTAAACCTATATATAGCTCAGCTTTCAACCACTCTCATTGGCAAATCATTCCCTATGCTAAAAATCCTCTTGAAGAAAATTTACTTCGCCCTATTCGAGGTAAAACGTTTGCCCACGAGCTTACATCTTTTACAGTGAATGAAAACAGACGAATCAAGTCTTAAGTCTTCAGTAACTTGATCGATCAAGATTACTGAAGCCTTTTTTTTCTGAATACTTACATTAGTTCACCCTTAAGCCTTCGTTTCTCTAAGCTAAACATATTCGAGTCGTTCAGTCTGCTCTCCATTCCGTCTGTCTTTTTTTGAGGTATGGTAACCAAAACTGAGCACTGTGCTCAAGATGGAGACAAACCAATGAACTGTAAAGAGAAAGGATGATTTCCTCAATCTCAAGGACGAAGACCCTACATGTGAATGATGATATTTGTTCGCTCTTTTTATTACTTCTGTGTACTGCTTACTTGGTTTTAGGTCATCAGAGATTATTATGCCCAAGTCTTTTCCCCCTTTACCTTGTGCACTTCAACAGAATTCAAAATGTAGCTTGCCTTTTCGAATTTGATGACAATATCTGAAATATTTATCGATATCAAAATTCATTTGCCACACATGATCCCAGTCCATCAGTTTCTCCATGTTAGTGTGAAGCTGTATACGTTCAAGGTCATATGTAGATCTATTTCCAAGCTTTACATCGTTAGTGAATCTTGATATCTTGCAAAGCCTATTGTTAGTATCATTAATATATATGAGAAATAGAACCGGTCCCACGACTGATCCTTGTGGCACTCCGCTTGTTGCATCTAACCATTCTCGGGCTTGACCATTAGTCACTACCCTTTGTTTACGGCCAGTCAACCAATTTCCAGTCCACTTAAGTATAACCCCATCCACGCCCTGTGACTTAATCTTTGCTAATAACCTTTGATGCGGAACCTTATCGAATGCTTTTGGAAAATCTAGAGCGATGACATCAACTGCTTTCCTTTCATCATATATGTCGTTTATGTCATAAATGAAATCAAGCAGATTTGTCCCACAAGAGCGATTTCGTCGAAAGCAAAGCTGAAAATCACTTATGAAGTGGTGGTTTTCTAAATGGTTTACAATTTTACCTCGAATGACGATTGCTACAAGTTTTGCAAATACAGACGTTAAGCTAATTGGACTATAATATCTGGGCAGTGACGCATTACCATTATTGAATATCGATGTTGCACTGGCAAACTTCCCTTCGTCTGGAACTTATGTTGTTGATAGTAGGTATCAAGCTTTCACGTTAGTTTGTTAAAAAACCTTCTCCTCTCCTATCAATGGAACTGGATTTGAGTCATGGGTTGTCTTTGATCGTAAAGACAGATGCAAAAAAGTAATTTAAGATTTTCGTCATAACTCCTCTGTCCTGAACCAAGTCACAATTTTCCGTGATTAATGGGCCTATTGATTGGGCAATGACTCCCTTGCGTCTAACATAACTGTAAAGCTTCTTAGGGTGTATTTTTACCGTAGCAAGTGACCAAATGAAAAGAACAGTCAAGGATTTAATTATCTCATTTTTCGCCTCTTCATTGTCCTCGGATAAAGCTCATCTGGGTCTGCTGTTTTACTTAATCTTATTCCATTTATCGCTGATATTCATAGTAAGTGCAGTGTAGGTTTGATTTCTATGGATGTAGGGAGAGTTGATCGAATGAGACATGATAGGGTAAAAGAGAGATGTGTAGTAAGAGGAGTATTTATAAAGGGGATGAAGATGGTGTGTTAAAATGGTGTGGACATGTGGAGAGGATGACTGAGATGGCGTACACGTCAGGAGTGGAAGGATCACGGAAAGATAGGAAGAAAAGGAGGAGGTGGAAGGATGGAGTGAAATATGCTTTGAAGGCTCGTGGCCCAAACACGCAGGAGGGTGCCAGGAATGCAAGGAACAGAGCGAACAATAGTGATGAGGCGTACAGGGGACGACGTGCTTTCAATGGGCTGAACCAGGGTATGTGAAGCGCTTGGGGAAAATAACGGAAGGCCTGTGGGTCCTGATTGTGGACAGGAGGCAATGGTTTCTATGCAACGTACATGACAGCAAGATAGTTGATGTGGTAGCTCCTGGAGCTACCTTTCTAATGTGGGAAGTGGCAAACATATGTTGAAAACAGACAAACATTATCAATAACTATCAATGAAATCTAATAAACTCAACACTTCAGTCTGTAATTTCCGTCATTATTATTCATAGTCTTATGTTTTCAAATTAGGCAGAATTCCACAATCAGTCTATTAAATTGGTCAGCACATATCTATACAAAATTAGTCTCTTGCATACTTAAAAGTTGCACTAGATTCTTTCCCAGATCTAGCATTGCACTTATGTCGGCTAAGTCTTTTTCCCAAATTCTTTTTATGATTGACCAATATCTAATTTTGACAACATTTACATGGAAAGCTATATACGCCCCCATCATAGTGGAAGTAAGGGCTGTTCTTTATAAGAGTACTACTGATGGTTGTCTTATATTTGAAAATAACATTAACTTTTAGAGGTCTTAAAATATCTACTGGGGGTCAAGCTCTCGGTGGAATGGAAGAGCTGAAATGTTCTTCCAACTGGTTTGTTCTTTTGCAGTATTAGGATAGAAATATGTCTAGACTAGGCCAATAGTAATGGATAACATAACATTTTGCTCACAGACCGTAGCCATCTTACTTCATCAACTAAGTATTTTATATCACAAAGTCTGATGGCTCTTAGAAACATACACCCAGACACTGACAATTTTAGGCTACTACTAAATATAGTCATCAACATGAGCTGCTTGATTGTAATCATTGAATTTCAGTCTATTGTTTGATCTGATATTCATTGTGTCCAAAGAAGAAAAAAGCGGGGACATCAATTTCTTTCTCAGTTTCGAATTTTATATTTCAAACCAAACCCTTAAAATCTTTTATAGTATGACAATAACACAATAAGCCTAATAAAAACACGGCTAAGTGGGAAGTCAAACGGATGCATTTTGTCCCTTAGGAAACATAGCAGACCTTCAACAAAAACCTTCGTAAACAATGAGTTAACAACGAAAGTTACTGATTGTTAAAGTTCTTTCTTTTTTCCTCAGTCCACAGTTAGATCCATCAAGCTGTTGACGTGCGAGTTGGAAATATTCCCAACTAGTGGCGACAACATCCTTGCTAGTTATTTTTAACTAATGATAGATGTTAGAGGATTATTGATCTCGTGTTTGATCAAGACCATACACATAAGACAAAGTGAAATGTATCTGAGAAGTTTGTTTGATAAAACCTAGTGTGTCCTTCAACAGTAATTTCATGTGGGAATTGAATCTTTTGTTTCCGTTCTCTGTTGAGTCTTTAACAATCTCACAATGTGTACTGACGTCTTTCAGTAAGTTATACATCTGGTTAACGTACGATTCCTTGTCTAAGATTAGGATCACAGCAAATTATGCTGATTCCTTCATCTCTATATTTACATTTGACATTAAATTCCTTTGGATAACCCCAAAGCTTTTAAGAATATTTGATCTGAGATTGTGGTTGGTCATGCCATGCACACAACCTTCAACAATCATTGTGTTATCCTTCGATACAAAACTAGTAAGTTCTCAGAAGATCATGCTTATTTCTGACACAGAGGATACCACTGTCACCGTCCACACTAATACCTCGCTCAGGGGGTACCACAAACATTACCTACACAACATACCTGGCACAGGGGATACAGCAGTCACAAATCTACATTACATACCCGACACAATGACACGAAAGTCAACGTCCAAATTTCCTGTCTGACACAGGGAATACCGCAGTTACCGTCCAAATTACCTAACTGGCAAAGAGGTTACCACGGTAACCCAGTAACCGCCAACACTGCTCATCTGGTACAGGATATACCTCAGTCGCCGTTCATACTACCTACCTGGCACAGGAATACCACAGTTATCATCCACACTACCTACCTGTCAAAAGGGATACAAAGTCAGAGCTCAAACTACCAACATGGCACAGGGATATCACATTCCCCGTCCACACAACCTACTTTGCACCGGGGATAACTCAGTTGAAGTCTACATTAACTTCTTGGCACAGGAGATACCACAGTCACAGTCCTCCCGACCTACTCATACCCGGAACAGGAGATGCTGTAGACACCGTTCACATTTACCTGTCTGTCACAGTAGATACCACGGACAACGCCCACATTTTCTACCTTAGCAGAGGGGTTATCGTTGACACCGTTAACACTACCTACCTGGCAAAGAAGATACCACACTCACCGTCCACACTACCTGCGTGGCACAGGGTATGCCACAGGCACCGAGCACACTACTACCTGTCACAGGTGATACCACAATCACCGTCCATACTACTACCTGGCTCAAGGGATACCACAAACATTACCTACACAACATACCTGGCACAGGAGATACATCAGTCACACGTCTAAATTACCTACCCGACACAAGCGATACCATAGTCAACATACGTCCACATTACCTATCTGACACAGGGAATACCAGTTACAGTCCGAATTACATAACTGGCAAAGAGGCTACCACAGTAACCCAGTAACTGCCATCACTGATCATCTGGCACAGGAAATACCACAGTCAACGTTCATACTACCTACCTGATACGGGGGATACCACAGTTACCGTCAAAACTACTTACCTGGCAGTAATGTTACTACAGTCATCTTCAGAATGACTTACCTGGCACTTATGTTACCACAGTTACCGTTAACTCTATCTTCCTGGGACATGGGATAGCACAGTCACAGTCCACGGTGTCTACCGGGTGCAGAGGATAATGTAGTTACCGTTCATACTACTTACCTGACACAGGGGATGAAATTTAGCGTCCACACTACCTATTTTGTAGAGGGGACACCACAGTCATCGCCCACACTACCTACCAAGCATAGGAGATACCAGAGTCTCCGTTCACACTACATACCTGGCACAGGGAATAACATGGACACCATCCATACTACCTACATAACACAGGTTACAACACAGACGCCGCCCACACTATCTACCAAGCACAGGAGGAAACAGTCACCGCCCTCACCACCTACTTGACACGGGGCATACTACAGATACCGCCCACGTTACTCCAGTGTTTCGTCGATCCTGAAAAGAGGGAAGGCATCCCTCATGGTCACAGAGTTGAGTTTCCTGTACTCAGAGCATAATGGCGACGACCCATCCCGCTTCCTGACAACCACCATTGCTGCCGAGTATGGGCTGTCAAATTGTTCTATTACCTCTGTTCTAGCAACTGACATATATGCTGCTTCACCTGTGGATCCTGATTTGGTGAAATCCTACGATAAGGCACCCGGAAAAAGCGGCAAGTGACGACGGGAGTTTCATACTGTTCCCCAGTGGCTGCGTCAATGGAATGACCCAATTGGTGCGAGACATGAACTATAGATAGGGTTATGCGGAAGAGGGTGGATGTGTTGGAAATGAAATGTTTGAGGACATTATGTGGTGTGGGATGCTTTGATCGAGTAAGTAATGTAAGGGTAAGAGAGATGTGTGGCAATAAAAAGAATGTGGTTGAGAGAGCAGAAGAGGGCGTGTTGAAATGGTCCGGACATATGGAACCAATGAGTGAGGAAAGGCTGACAAAGAAGATATATGTTTCAGAGGTGGAGGGAACAAGGAGAAG
>JAUUDW010656735.1:0-10480 GCA_032361385.1 Panulirus guttatus | reverse complement strand
CCCCCCCCCCAGGCTACGGTATCAGAACTGCTACAAGGTGAATAACTGGAGACTAGCGGAGGACTTTGGAGAGTGATGAGAGGATTCGTTGGAAGGGTTCGACGCATCCGGGGCTAATGTATACTACTGAAGCGTGGCTTTGTTGCTTCAAGCAACAAAATGGATGACAGTGTGCTGCTGCTGGCACTGAATATATATCTCAAAGAGGTCGATGTGGGATAGAGAAAGAAGACAGGGTAAAATTGAAATTATCAGTCTTCAGCTAAGACAAATGGGTGTGATCAGCACAACAGAGCTTAGATATGAAATCTACATTAAATGTGGAGGCAATGGATAGTGGAAGAACACGTGTAAAAATGAGGTATGGAAAGAGAGCTATCAGCTTGGAAGTGTGTACTGAGTGTAAGGAAAAGTGCATTGTGAGAGGTGTCACGTCAAAGTACCGATGGCTACAGTTGTGGGCTAAAAACAGTCTTTAAATCACTTACACTTAGTGTTTAGTAAAATCTGGTAATATCTACGATAAAATTCATTGAAATAAATAATGCATACACCGGTGCAGCTCTCCAGCAAATTGCCCATTCCAGCTTGCTATCCAAGTCACACAGCATCGATATTTTCAAAATCTATTCAAAACTCGCGGGTAGAATTACGGTTTCGGACATCTACCTCTTTGCGATAGAAATGCAGGTCTGAATCGTTCAAAAGACATCAAAAACCAAAGGAAAAAAATCAACCAATCTGAACCTAGCCTAGCATAAAAATTTAGATTGATGTCCAAAACGGAAATAAAACCGTCCCAATAATTATACTGTTTCAGACATCCACCTGTTTGCGATGAAAATGTCAGAATCGTTCTTAAGACATCAAAAACCATGGAAAAACATTAATCAACACAAACCTAACATAAATCGCTGGATATCTAAAACTGTAATAACACCAATTCGCGTGTCTAACTTAGATTCCCTATAACAATATTTTACACATCAGTCTACATATCTAACTAAGGTCATACCGCCGCATAACCTAAAATGACCAGCATTTTCACGAGATGTATTTCACAGTTCATCCATGAACACAGACGATCCTTTTGTAGTGACGCCACCTTTGGCTGTGAGGAATGGCGTGTTAAGGATCGCATTACACGACTTTGCACACTGACACCTAAAGGCGGGGTCACACTAGCACTTTTTGCATCAATTTTTCTAAGAAATGTCATTACTCTGAGCTCGCTGTAACAAATACATACAGAACGAACGCGTCAATCACTCCTTCGTCAACCGTAACCAAAGTTAGCACCGACTAACCTGAAAGCAGCAGCTATTCTGCACTTTATATCATGTCTGTAATGCTGGGCAAAAGAGCTGTTCTCTACGGGAAATAATTTGGACAGGCTTGTCCACAAAAGGAACAAAAGGTACAAACATAAAAGGTAATTAAAGAAACTGATGACACTTCCTGATGGTATCCACGTGCTGCGCTCCGAATGTAAACAACATAACAGGTTTTTAAAAAATTCACCTTCAATAAAAAAATATATATATTTAAGTCTTAAATGTTTATCATGAATATAAAATTATAATATTTCAGAATTAGATTTAGTTATATTGTAATTTTGGAATATCTTTTACAACTTTTATTGTTACTGAGTATGGATCTTGATTTGACCGTGGAGGTCGCGAGCTGCCAATACAGACGGCAAGGATGAATTTTGCGGGCGACACGGTTTTGAAGGGACGACAACTGGTAGGGAAAAAACGACAGAAAATGCGTAATTGACGCAAAAAAGTGGCAGCGTGAGGCCGTCTTTACATTACGAGGCTTTTCGTCTTAAACCACACCGTGTTCCTGAGTCCAGCTGGTTTCCCGTTACCCTTAAATGAGTGATTTCGTTACTGGATCCTAAGGAAAGCTGAGTTAACCCTGTGTAACCTTCTGCTCCCTAATGATTACTGCATTTTCATATATAACTCAAGATGTGAACCAGTTAGTCGGAACATATTCTGGTTCTCGTCTTGTTCCTCTAGTGTACTGGCAGGGTCAAGGTGGACTGGATCATCAGTTACTAAGGTACGATGGATTTTCTTTACAAGCTACAAAATTCAGACATGTTTTTTTTCCATGCCTGTTAATATTTAGCGGCCAATTCCGGCTGTCATAAAAGTGGAAGAAATGAACGTCTCTAAGCATATTTTTTTCTGTTCTTTTATGCATTTGTGGTACTTCCACTATGTTTACAAGATGGTGCTATCTTTCACCTGTGCAATTGTAAAGTATATCAAGAAATTTTCGTTAGTTACTTATGTTCCCAGTTGGTAGCGAACTATCTTTATATCGTAAAATACAATCAAGTGGCTGTTTTTACCGTGTAATGTTGCTTATCAGTTCGCATTGCTGGACAAGCAAAATGCTGGTCATAAAGTCGATCGGTTGCGTGGGAGTAAAGATAATCTGCCGTCCCTTCATACTCAACAAGCAAATGAAGTATTCGCTTTCTATTTTCACTCAAATATCACGAACGTATACAGATAATGTCGTCAATCACGTTACCTTAATCTAGGAATAATTTCATGTAGGAAAAATAGTAAAGATTTTTGTACAGTATGTGTTTGACTGAAGGCTCTGCGGTGATGTATATTAGTGTGCTTGACATAGCTCAGAAAATAAGACCATGAGAAAGCTCTCGGTAAAATGTCTTGTTGCTCTACGAAGGCAAACAAGAAAAGACGAAAATAGCCAAGAAACGCCTGTGAGAGGGAGGCGACGGCTGGTGTTGCCTGACCTACCAGCTTATTCTCCCTCTCTCTCTCTCTCTCTCTCTCTCTCTCTCTCTCAGTCCCAGGATAGTAACCATTGAACTATGTGCCATCAATGCAGCACGACGCTTACCACTGAACAACGCGCTTCCTCGATGCAGACTTAGTTAAACTACACTTATCTTTTATGTTATTGACGTTTTTAATATATTTTCATGGATAGGGCGTTACGTGAGGTGAGATTGATTCTGGTTGTGATAATGTGATGGTGTAATTATAATGATACTTCATCATGAGGAAACAAGAATGAAAGTTTTCACAATTGCTGTAAGTTGATGATGCTGTGTTATCTTCTAGATTGGATGAAGAGCTAAACAAAACGTTGAGCCGTTTCAGCGACGTATGCTGGTAGTGAATGCGAATAAGAACACGACGCTAGTTCATGGAAGAACTGATTGATCAAGGGTGAAACTAGAGCCATACGAGGGAGAAAGATTGGAGGTGCACAGAAAGCTTTGGTGAATGGGGAAGAAAAATTACAGTTGACAAGATTGCAGGAATGATTTATAATCTCAACGCCGGTGTATGGTTGTGAAATCTTAGTTTATATAGGCTTGAAGAGGTTAGAGATAAGCGCGGTAGGGGTGGACAGTTTGCGTGGTAAAGCTGAAATTAAGAGGTCACGTAAGATAAAGAATCAAGAGGTTCGAATATGTGGTGTAGAGAAATCATTAGGAAGTCGTATGAATGAAAGTCTTTTGGGAAGAAATATGATCATATTGATCTTATGGCAGTGATAGGTTCGATAGTAGAAGGTATAAAAAGGAAAAGAGGATCACTGAAGAGATGAATAGACTGGGTCTGATAATTGATTAAGGCTGGGGATATTTTAGATGAATTTGTCAGAAAAAATGATTTTTGACAAGATACAGTGGAAGCACTATGTGTGCACATGTAGTGTGAATGGAGACACTGGTCTCACTTATCGATTCAACTAAGTATTCAGACTAGAGAGTCTAAGGAGCACTTAATAAAGTGTGGAAGCCTATGTTTCACGTTAACACAGCGGGTTGGGTTAAGGGTGTGCAAGAGTGATGAGGGAGGGAATGGGAAATGAATAGATACTTACTCAGATACATGGGTATATCAATGGATGATGAATAGGCAGAGAGTTTTAACATCAAGTTTCTCAGAAAAATAGCCCTGAAGTGTTACATCAAAAGCTGTTAAGACGCATGTGAAACATACACCTTGGTTGACCTAGCTACGTAATGTAACGAGATCACTAGCTAACCCGTGTGATGGAAGAGTCACCCAATCTCCTGTGGAGACATTCACTCTCCTGGACCGGGAGAACGAAAACAAAATCTTCATACATTATTGAATTATCCCAACTCCCTCCTGCAGTTTTCTGACGGAGGAGAAATTGATATTGAACAACACTGACAGGATAAAAGGAGTTTGACTAAAAGAAAAATAACAATAAGTTAGAGGAAAGAAGAAAGCATCACTGCTGAAATGTCTGTCGTTCATCAGGTGCCTCAGGCGAAAAGAACAAAGATATTTGATCACTATTTTGATCTAGACTATATTCTGTACAGCACAAAGAAAACGGGAAATTTAAAGGGAAGGAACTGGGTGGTATAAGACATGAACAGAAGATATCAAAACAAGACAAAAAGTATTTGACAAGACTCGACATACCCCATAGCCATTGAGGAAGATAAAATAAGAAAAAAACTACGAAAAATTGGGCCATTCTTTTGGTAGCGGTAGTATTAAGCCAGAGAGACGGGGCAATCCGGCTCTTCCTCAACAAGCAAAGATGAAAAGAAAGTCTGAACACTGCAGGTTTTGCTCTATCCTGAATGACCTGGAATATTTTCTTGGAGTTTTACAGACAATTATTCATAGAGAGGAAAATTTTTATTCGGTAGTCAGTATTGAATTTGAGTCTTAATAAATAGATTTAGCCGAAAGTGTGAGTTGAATAGAGACCAAATTCATTAAATTCTTATCTGCGAATTCATGTTTTATTCTTTTTCACTACTTTTGCGGAAGTTTTGTGTTAACTGTAAATCATTTAGCGAGTCGCTGTGTAAACAGTCGAAAGCCACGGTGGACAAAGTTGATTAGAAGAGCTAACAAAGTTTTATAAACCTCTGGCACGGTGTTACAATGTTTTATATACCTCTAGTATGGTGTTGTGTTTTGTATACCTCTGGCATAGTGTTACAGTGTGTTATATACCTCTGGCATGGTGTTACAATGTTTTATACACTTCTAGCGTGGTGTTACAGTGTGTTATATACTTTAGCATAATGTTACAATGGTTTATATACCTCTAGCATGGTGTTACAGTGTGTTATATACCCCTGGCATGGTGTTACAGCGTTTCATATAGCTCTGGCCCAGTGTTACAGTGTGTTATATAACTCTAGCATAATGTTGCAATGTTTCATATACCTCTGGCATGGTGTTACAATGTTTTATAGACCTTTAGCATGTTGTTACAGTGTTTTAGATACCTCTAGCAAGTTGTTACAATATTTCATATAACTCTGGCCTGCTGGGGAAGCACTGCTTTGACAGAATCTCTTTCTTTCATCACTTGCAAGTATACGCTTTTCCCTCGCGTCTGCACCGAACTTTCTGAAATCTCATCTGCATCCAAGTCAAATCCCTGTCCAGATTTAGGCTAGTCAGTCATACTACTATCTGACAGTTTTCTTTGAAGGAACTCTGTTGGAGGAAAACACCATACATCATTTAACCACTTAGAAGTTCCGAGCTAATCTAAAGGACGCATCCCCTTACAATCACGCACATACACGACAACGTCATCATCAGTTAAACTGAAACAGTGGCCAAACGTATCAACTTCACTTCCAGTCGTGTCCCATCCCTCACGCCTGTTGAGCTCCGGCCCCTTCTCCAGGTGTAAAAGGTTCATCACGGTTTTACTATCACGCTGGGCGAACAGCTAAACTGGGGAAAAAAAGTACTATCATCAGACCTCTGTCATCACGTCCACATTCTTCGTCCGATTATGAAAGCTGGACTACCTAAGCTGTAACTTATGGGCAGTTATAGGACTCTCTCTCTCTCTCTCTCTCTCTCTCTCTCTCTCCTCAGTTTGTTAAATATACGACCACTGATATCAGTATAAAATTCATATCATTAAACTAATACGGTAATTTTCACGACCAAGACCTTCAGCGAGAGTGAACACGGCATAGACAATAGCAATTTCTTACTCTTTTAGGCCAAAATCTTCGTCTGAAATGGGGTTCTGCACCAGCCAGACATTGTTGCCGAACACTTCAGACACAGGTATTTGCCCATCACCCCCAACAAAGCAAACTATCAACCCGGACATATTGCTGGTGGCGCGCGACAACAAGGCTGTGTTATCTGCTGCAGAGAGTAATGGGTGGCAGAGAGAGAGAGAGAAAGAGAGAGAAGGGGAGAGAGAAGAGAGAGAGAAAGAAAGAGAGAGAGGGGGATAGAGAAGAGAGAGAGAGAGATCAACAAAGAGATAAGTCGAAGTTCGGCCGCGAGAGCAGACGCCATCTGTTTTAAAAACATCCAGGGAGGGAAATATCATCACGACGTGAGGATTTTTGGTCTACGTCGAAAACGAACCGCCGAGGCGACAACATCTTCGGCTCCACCCGGGCTGCAACAGCAGCAGCAGCAGAAACACAGCAACAGACTACCGGAGATGCATCAGAACTACATGGAGTGGGGGAGGCAAACTAAATGTTCGTCAGTGTTAAGGCTGCTTTAAATGCATGGACACTGAGATGCTTAGCAAGTTATACGCTTCGTACACACTCGTCCTGTGGTTGGTAAAGCCTAGTGCATCCTACGCGAGTCCTGAGGTAAGGAAAGCCTATTAGTTCATATGCTCACCTGAAGAGCCCGATAAAACTGATGGAAAAGGTTCGAGGGAATGCGACAAGAATGGCATGAAACCTGACTAAAATGAGATTTGAAGAGAGGGAAAAACCTCAGTCTGCTCCATTTTGAAGCAAGGAAGTTGAGGTGGGACGTGATAACTACATTTACACGAGGACGGTTAACATACAACAGTCCTTTGACGAAAAAGACCGTCCAAAACAAAGAAGAATTTACGTGTGATGCGATGAATAATTCTTTCAGCAACATAGTTGTGAATTGCTAGAAAAAAAAGAAGAGGAAGTATATGCGGCTACCATTAGACGATTCAAAAGCTCATGATCCCACGAGCGTTAAGCTCTTTTCTCTCCCCCTTTATGCAGAACAGAACAGGACGTAATGTAATAACAGCAGCAACTACAGCAACATTAGGAGAAAAATGCAACAACCAGCAACAGACCACAACTACAACACCAGCAGCAGACCACGCCGCAACACCAGCAGTAGAAAGAAGACCACGCCAACACCACCGGCAGACCACTGCATAGATCACCGAGGTCACAAGCAGCAGACCGCCTTGACATCCCCAGCAGTAGACCATCCATCGAAACCAGCAAGAGACCACCCCAGGAGCACCTGCAGCAGACCACGCCGCCCGTACCAGCAGCAGACCTCAGCGACAGCAACAGGACCAGACCAGCGAGACAAAATGTTTCTCTCTCTCTCGACTTTCCTCGCTGACGTCTCGACCATTTTCTGATGGCTTTCCTCGGCTATGAGGCCCTTATGGCCAACTTGGCCGGTGACCCCCAGCATTTTGATGTTCATACTTCGATTCTCGACGTAAACAATCATGGTTCTCCCTCGTAAACCAATCCTTTCCGAGGTCATATCGAACGCAACCGACTTGTTTATGAAAATGCTTAGCTAACGACAACTCGAAGTTCATCTCTCGATTATCAACGTTGATTTCCCCAGTTTTCACACTGGAACTATCCCTTGACACCTTCAAGGTGCACACGATCGATGCCTCGAGCGTCCATATGAACAACGCCGCCCCGGTTCCCACACGCGCGGGAAGAATCACCCCATCCCATCCTCCAGCGCGGTGCCCAGGACCGACTGGTCGGTCAGCAACGCTCGTGCCCTCTAGCGAGCGACGCCGGAGTCGCGTTTCCTCCACGCAGACCACCGCCTGACCACGTCGAGGGCGTTCGTGATCGACAACTTCCTTCAAATGACAAACAGCGATGGAATCCTAAGTTACCTTACGAGGACCACGCCTGACACACACACCCCAATTACCCCAGACTTCCCATACCTGATGCAGCTACTCTGCCACTCGCTACCTCATCAAGACACACACCTTTTTTCTTTTTCACTTCATCCTAGTGCGCGGGGAAGTACCTCACCCCAAGACGTATACCGTACGTTTGCGGGTGAAAACGTGATTGGATGAGTTTGCTAAAACATTTGATGGAGATTGAATAGGCATCCATAATGCACAGCGCTACAAGTGAATGGACAACAACCACGCAATCCCCGAACCACAAACGATATTTTTTCCCCCTAGACTTTTGGCAAGTTCAGCAGCGTTCCCCATAACTGTGAACACAGAGTAGATGTGGAGCACTATAGCTTGCCGTCTGCTGAAGACAGTAAGTAACTCTCAGCTATGAAGAGGCAGACGGGCAAGCAAAGCTGTGGAAGGAGGATGAATCACTGGTTATAAACATATCTTTGAAATGTACCGTCGTCTGTGAGACATTTCTTCACCTGCTGTTAAGGTGATTCTCAAAGACTCTGAACAAACCACATTGAGAGTTGACGCGTTCCATACTGAAGTTTGCGATGACACAATGATCAATATCAGTATAGCAATTTAGCTTCTTAAGACTGGGAGGAATGTTATGCACCAGGAATCGCTATTGAAAAGGGAACTACCTAAACAAAAATACTTATTTCACGTTAAATCTTTTACCAAGAAAAGCCAAAGGAAAATTTTTACCGCTCGGCTCAATCAAGTAAATGGATCTGGTCGGGGAAAAGCAATAAATTCTACTTTTTGTGTGTGTCCTTTTCATTGAACAGGTTTTAAACATCCTTTTGTCTTTTATACTTTCCTAAATGAGACTGGCCACTTCACAAGTCATCAAGACCGGATCGAAAAAAAATCACGCGGTGAAATGAACAGGAAATTCTATGTATACCACGACATGGTTGACTTCACGAAGTTGTTATGAGGTCGTTGGCTGACAGACAGTTTCGCGGTCTCATCTGAGGAAAGTCACCATTTACGACTGTCAATATTGGCTCCAGAAATCCTGTCCAATCTACGATCCTCATTTATTTTCATTCCACAGATGCAGCCATCGGAGTGAGGGTGGAAAGGAGAGAGTGAGAGAGCCCTTGACAAAGCTGGAAGCCCTGATTCTGAAGCTAAAACTTACAAAGACACTAACTTAACACCAATACTTAAAGAGAGGTTTCCTGAGAGTTCCAACCTTAACACAGACTTGGGTGTCGAGCTAATGAAACAGCGAGATCAACGCCTTCGACACCCCATTGAAGTCTGGGATCCATAGGGAAAAAAGTACCTTGGAAGTCCTTCTTCTGGAACGTTTTATTCTTAAATCAATAGCCTCACCTGTGCCGCTACGGTGGTGGCTACTCATGGTTTACTTTTCCGACAGATTGTTTAACTGGGCTCTAATAATGCGTACATTTAGTGATACAGTTGAACGTATGGGACGGACGAAAGGCTATGTTTACATCAGTGCTTTTGAATTCACTCTTTTCAGCCATTACAGAGGCGACCCATTCTGCCTGCGACACAGTTGTGTCCTGAAATTCAGATCGTCCTTGTAAATCTCACAGAGTCCTTTGATAAGATGCTTTCTAAGGACAACATAACCGAGACGCCTTAGGAGCTTTCACAAGAGGCACTAGCCCCAACTCATCAGTGCTTGCAACTGCATAGCTCGTCGCTTGTATAATGCAGTACCTTCCCTTAACCTTGACTTTACCCAAAGATAGATTATATAGAAAGAAAAAAAATCCTTTCAAAAAGGGACAATTGTCAGAAGAGAACCATCTGCAAAGTAGAGAGAAAATATACCAAAACTAAATTTCTTTCCGTCAGTAATTGTTTTCAACAACTGGTGCAAAATTCACAGCTTCTGCGAAGCCACTGCTCTGCGTGTTACACACTCGTGAACCGAAGGAAGACTTACCAGCGCCCTGTAATAACACAGAGCAACAATGAACTCATACTTCTGGCTCTGCTTTATGCACAATAGCACCACCAAATCTGTGATCCGGAGTACCACAGCTAACTCCACTCCACGTGAAAAACCACAAGGCACGATATTAGATTCGGTATATATATTTTTTTTCCATGTTACTTAGCTTACAAAAAGACTGATTTTTTTTTCTGGGAGTCGCACGACAAAATATAAAGATAGATATCTGAGAGAGAGAGAGAACAAAAAGAGAAAGAGAGAAGATTTAAGGATGGATAAGACGGCGCCGAACCGGATGGGGCGTGTGGGAGTTATCACTAACAGGGGTCTTGGCGGGAGGCGCTCCAGCCACGCTGGGCAGACATACTCCTGACATACTGCCCCGCCCGTGAAAAATGGCCGTAATCCTGGACCAACACGTATATCAGGCCCGAGTGCGGGCCTGCAGAACCACCACCGCCACCACTACTTCGGATGAAATCCGAGGGTTCGTAGAACCACATAATGGTTCTCTGTTTCAAGTGGGTCTATTTACTCTTGCGCGATGGTTATAACCATGAAAAACATAAGTAAACCATATAT
>JAUUDW010656713.1:0-10480 GCA_032361385.1 Panulirus guttatus | reverse complement strand
CTAGTTATAAAGTAGAAGGTCAGAGGGTTGGAGTAACTTCATATACAACGTACATGATTCACAAGATGCACATTGACGAATACTAGAGGAGGTTTCAAGATGCAGGGTGTACCTCGGGCCATTCCAGACTGCAGTTGTAGTAGGAGAGTATCCTCGAGCGTATCATTATCAGTGAGCTGATCACAGGGATCACCGATAACTGTCCCTAGCACCTGATATTACTCATCATAGGTCACTGAACATTTGTTCAAGCATGTGTCTATCAAGAGCAGAGCAGAGCCGACACTTTGAATGCTTGAGGTCTGTTTTCTTTTAATATGCCCCATACGCCTGTACCTGAACATATTCTGAAAGTGACAAATATTAAACTGCATAGTTCAGTGTCACTATTTTCTGTGTTAGAGTTTTTCAAGCCTATGGTAATCTCGGTGTTTAATACTGCGGCTGGCGGGTCTTTTAGCTTTCCTTTGAAGGCCTAAATCCCTCACGGGTTGACGTGGCGAGGACCGCGCAGACTATAGCTCTAATTAGATTGTCTGGTGGGAGGGTCAGGTAGTAAACAGGCAGTTTTAACAAGGCTATCAACTTGATCACGGCACTTATGTCCAGGACGTGATGTTATACATAGCATTTAGATATCTAGAGCATTATTACAATAGTCCTCAACATGCAGAGAAGGAATAACATAAGACACTGTTCTCAGCGCAACAGTCACCTAAGAGCGTTGCGATAATTGAGCTGGAATCAGAGAGGATTATCTTTACCACGAGCTCGGAGTTGGATTATACACCTCAGTACCATGAGGATACGTTGCACTTCACAGTAGTGGAGTTGGACCAATTGCTAAATCTTTGTTACTAAAAGTGAATGGAGTCGTTGGTGTAAGGAAAGCGCGAGTCTCGCTGGCCACACTACTGACACATAAAACCCATCACTGTGTGTAAGCAGGGTATTGTTATGAGACAAAATATGGAGCTGAGATGATAGAGATGGGGATGCTGCCGGTCAGGCGGGGTGGTCCGTGAATCAGAGAACAATCACAGAAGATAGACTTGTTTTAAGCTTATCGTAAGCTGGGGGTTAGGCTACCAGTCGTCTCTCAGGCTGAGGAACCGGGTTCGTTTCTCGAGATGCCTATTAGTGGTAAATATGTATACTTTTTCTTTTTCTTATTCTTCATACTTGATCGCCGTTCCACGGGTTAGTGAGGTAGTGCCAGGAAAAGACGAAGAATGGCCGCATTCGCTCACATGCATTCTCTAGCTGTCGAGTGCAATTCACCGAAACCACATCCTCCTATTCACAACAAGGCCCCTCAGATCATCCCGGCCGTCTTACATGCCCTGGTTCAGTCCACTGATAGCACATCGTTCCAGTTCACTCTATCCCGTGCACGCCTTACACCCTCTTTTATGTTCAGGCCCCGATCACTTCAATCATTTTTCACTCCATCCTTCCATCTCCAATTTAGTCTACCACTTCTCCTTGAACCATCCACTTCTGACACATATAACCCCTTTGTCAGCCTCTCCAAACCTACTCAGTCCATATGTCAACGCACCCTCTTCAGCTCTCTCAGCCACACTGTTTTTATTACCACACATCTCTCTTACCTTCTCATTACTTACTCGAGCACACCACGAAACACCACATATTGTCCGAAAACATTACATTTCCAACGCATCCACCCTCCGCATATCCTCATCTATAGCCCATGCCTCACATCCATGTAACACATTCTTCAGTTCTCCAGAACCTTCGCCTTCTTGCCCACCCTATGATTCACTTCAGCTTCCATGGTTCCATTCGCCGCCATGTCTCTAAAGCACTTCGCTTTCTCATGTTTTTCTCCATTCAAACTGACACCCCAACTAACCTGTCCCTCAACCCTGCTAAACATAAGAACTTTGCTTTTATTCGCATTTGCTCTCAACTTCCTCCTTGCACACACTCTTGCAAACTCAGTCACCAGCTTTTGCAGTTTCTCACTCGAATCTGCCACTAGTACTGTGTCATCAGCAATCAACAAGTGACTCACTTCCCAAGCCCCTTCATAATCTACAGACTACATACTCGCCCCTCTCTCCAAGACTCTTGCATTTACCTCCCTCACCACCCATCTATAAAAAATCAATATATAACTATTACTATTAATATTACTGGTAATTGGTAATAAAAGTAATGGTAATAGTAACAGTTCATGTTATGAAATAAATATAATTAATTGCATGAATTGTTTCTATTAATATGAGCTTATTAGAAGTTACTAGGAGGTGCACATCTCAAGATTTGCCTAGGGCACCAAGTACCTTTTGCTGGTCCTGCCTTTGATTCATAGATGGTGCCAATGTGTCTTGACAGCTTTTCAGTCCTTGCTTGAAGGCTTTGCTGTCTTAGACAGAATTGAAGGTTCTTTACCCCTTTTTCATGACACTGTTTTCTTGTTTATGAGTGCCTTTCCAGAAACCCTGTCTCTTGGTTTTGATTTTAACGTAACAAGCTGTGTTTAGGATACGCTTTTCCAGTTTCAGTTTCTGAGGAGACTGGTTCCTTTTCCACCACTACCCATATGGGAGCTTTCAAAAGTCGTAGATCCTCTACAATCAAATAATTTTCCTGCAGTTAGCACCCCAATTTCTTGTTATGAAAACTCTTTTCTTTATAGCCTTGGGCTCTGGAAGGAGATTCAGTGAATTACTGTCACTATATCCAGACACTAGAATCTTTTCTCTGGTTTAGAATGAAACTGCTGAATTTTGCAATAGCCCTATTGTCATCTGTTCTTGGAAGACTTCATCAAGAGAGCATTATGGCTAAGGTCCAGTTAATCGTGAAGATATCTTTTACAATTCAGAGATTATCGAAGCAATCATTCTTTTATGCACCCTTTCAGATATGGATATTTCTGCGTTGATTAAGAAACTCATCTTAATGGCTCAGGCTGGTCTTTAAATTAGAGTGCAGGATGTAAGAAAGGTCCCCTGTACCTTAGACTCCCATAGAAACTATTTATTGGAGGAAATCAAGAAAATTTGTCTTTGGCACTCATCTACCACCATTTCCAGATGATACCTTATTTTAAATCATCTAGGATAGATCTAACCTTTTTGGCTCTTGGGATTCCTCCTTCAGGAGAGAGAAATTTTAGTATGCCTTTGAATCACCACTGAATGTGTTTAATTGTTTTGGGTTCAGTTGTCTGATTTGTAAGTTTTTTAAACTCTCCTTCTTACTGCAGTAATGTTCTGTTGCATGCAAGACAGACTGCCAGGGAGAAATATAGGTTTTGAAGGTTTAAAAATCTTTTCTCTCTAAGCGTATTTCTTGTCATTTTTTTTTCCTGCCCTGCCTTCCCCTCTCTTTTTTCAAAAATCTTTCTCTTTGCTAACTGTGACTACTTATGGGTTGATACCTGCTGTCTGCAAAGTCTTTGAGCTACTAGTGGCTGGATGTGAGGGGAGTCAGTGACATTGTTTTTATGGTGCTCCCTGATTGGTTGAAATTAGGCCTGAAATGAGTGAGCCACCACAATCTTGGTTGAGTGGTTAGTGAAGAATGAGGAAGGCTAGTGTTTTCTCAGTAGCAATACTGAGGGATAGAACGTTTAAACCTGATTTTCAAAGGGATATCCAGTAGAATGAATGTCGTTTGCAGGGCATCAATTTGGAGAGGGTTTTTCATTTATGAGAAACCCACATTTTTAAAGTAAGTATTAGTCTACTAAAATTTGCCATTATTTATTTCTGTAATGCATAAACTTTTATACATAGATTTCAATAGTTCCCAGTCACCTGCTTGAAAATTTTAGAATTGAGTCCACAAGCTTGTACACCTCCAAAACCTTATTGATCATAATAGTTACTTTTTCTTATAATCCTCATGACCTTTATCACTATAGGGATGTCTTAAATGCTTTAATGAATAATCTGTACTCTACCTTTTTTCGCCTAACAAAGCCTGCAAAGTAAATCATTATCACGGGTAATCATTTTGTTTACACCCTTTGTTTCTATCTGTCCATAGACAGGCTCATGGTGTCCACATTAACATGATTTTATTTTTGTGAGCTGGTTTGACAGCGACTGGAAAGATAGTTAAATTTATGTACATATCTCTGTATATAACAGGGCTACATTTGCAGCCAGCATATGTATTGATCTGCAGTCCTGCCTTGTTTCCCTTACAAACCTAGAATGTGAAACATGACTTCATTGCTTTTATTCCATGTTTGCTATATGGAATCCTTTTTGTATTAAGTATTACAACTGTCATATGAAAATCTTTGCTTCCAGAAATTTTCAGAAAAACATTACTTCCTTAGTTTGTGCTGGCTGTATGGCATAATTACAGGTGTCAATAAATGCTGTGTAATTCAGTTGATACTCTCTGTTTTTTTTATGTGTATATATGTGTGTGTGTATGAAAATAGCAGATTCTGCAAGTAAAAGGCATATAAAATGTAGCTTTATATCTTAGAGGTATAAAAATAGATGAAATGACTTGTTGACAAAATATGTATAGTAGAAGTCTAAAGTCATTTTTTATTTCGCAGCAGATGGCAGAGAGACAGTGAATCGCCAGAATCAAGGTGCTGTAGCCCAACAGCAGCCTGCTCCATACAATATCAGTCATAATCAGCTTCATGTGATAAGTGTTGGTAATGCAAAAAATCATCCTGTAACTAGTCAAGGACCACCTACAGTCACCCTGAAGAGGCCACCAGCTCCTCTTCCTGGCTTCCAAAATCAACCACCTTCATCTAATGTCACTCATAGTAGGCAGCATGAATCTAGCTCAGATGGTCTTAGTTTCACCCAGAGTCGATCAACTTTATCATCAGGGCAAGGGTCACCTAACCTCAGCTCTAATCGAAGCCCAATGCCCATCCCCGCTTTTAATATTTCTGGATCTTCTGCTGGATCTTCTCTTACTGCAGGACACTCTTCTAACCAGAAAACAGAACATTATCCAGGACCACAACAGCAGCCCAAATCTAGTGATTATCTTCAATTTGATGAAGTTCCTAAAGAGATGGCACCTTCTGTTCCTGGTGCACCATCGTCATTGTCTCACATTGGAGAAACAAATCCAGTGCAAATTAAGCTTGAAGGTGGGGAGTCTATTGAGTTACTGCCCTTGTACCGCCGTGTCATGGATCAGCCCTACTTTCACATAATATCCCGTGCCAAATCCAAGGATATTCTTAAGACAGGTAAGAATGTGTGTAGCTATCTAAAATCAAGATCTGTTACAGTAATTTTGATGCAAGGGATAGTTGCTTAGTGTTCGAGGATTTCAGTATCAAAGCAAGTGATGTGGCAGTTGAGAGTATAACTTGACTCAAGGGTACCCACTGTAGATGGAAGTGAACAACCCATTGAATTATGTGCAGAAAAGGGATCTTAAGAAAAGGATTTCAAACTTTTTTCACATTTGTCAACCATTTCTGGCATTAGCAAGGTAGTACCAGGAAAAGATGAAGAAAAGCTGCATTTGCTCATGTCCATTCCATAGTTGTCATGTGCAGTGCACTGAAACCACAGCTCCCTATCCATAACCAGTCCCCACAGACCTTTCATTGGTTTCCCTGGCTGCTTTATATCCCTTGGTTCAGTTCTTTGACAGCATGTTGGCCGCTGTATATCATATTGTTCCCACTCACTGTATACCATGCATACCTTTCACCCTCCTGCATGTTTGAGCCTTCATCATTCAAGATTTTTTTCACTCCATCCCTCCATTTCCAATTTTTTTTCCCCTTCTGTTTCCCTCCAATTCTGACACATATACCCTCTTTATTAACCTCTCCTCACTCATTCTCTCCATATGTTCAAACTATTTCATCACACCTTCAGCTCTCTCAACCACACTTTTCTTA
The DNA here is from genome assembly GCA_032361385.1 of Panulirus guttatus. Taxonomy (NCBI): domain Eukaryota; kingdom Metazoa; phylum Arthropoda; class Malacostraca; order Decapoda; family Palinuridae; genus Panulirus; species Panulirus guttatus. The sequence goes on along the minus strand of JAUUDW010656713.1, from coordinate 4,602 downwards.
TTACAACACCTCCCTTTTTCCCTTTTGTTACTTGATAAAACCACCTCACATTGCATATTGTCATCAAACATTTCATTTCCAGTACATCCACCCATCTCCACACATCCTCATCTGCAACCCATTGTCTCGCATCCATAAAACATCATTGGGATTAATATAACTTTAAACATAACTATTTTTCCCCACCGCAAAAATGACCTCTCTTCCACACATTCCTCTTGCTCCAAGAACCTTTGCCCCCTCACCCTCCATATGACCCACTTTCAGTTTTCACTGCCATGTCCTTTCCCAGGTATCTGAAAAGCTTCACTTCTTCCAAATTTTCTCCAGTCAAACTGACACCCCAGCTAACATGTTCCTCTACCCTCCTAAAGCTAATAATCTTGCTTTTTTCACATTTACCATCAACTACTTCCTTTCACACACACACACCCCAAGCTCAGTCACCAACTTCTGCAGTTTCTTACTCAAATCTGCTACCAGTGCTCTGTCATAAGCAAACAACAACTGACTCACTTCTTGGCCTCCTCACCCCTTAGTTACTGCATTCTCATCCTTTTCTTCAAGACCCATCCATTTGCCTCCCTCACCATCCTATCCATGAACAATTCAAGTAGCCATTGTGGCATCGCACACCTCTGCTACAGTTCAACCTTCATCTGGAACCACTTACTCTCCTCTCTTCCTACTTACACACATACCTTTCCCTCTTGATGCAAACTAAATGCCACTTACAAATCCATCCATTTCTCTTAAGTATTTCTCACATTCTTCAAAGCCAACACCTGATCCACGCATTGTATACCATTCCTAAAACCACATTGTTCATTCCCAGTCTGATGCTCTGTACATGCATGCCATCATCCTCTCAATCACCACTTTCCCATACGACTTGCTAGGTATGCTCAACAAACTTATACCTGTGTATTTGCCACTCCTTAGGCACCTCACCATGGTCCAGTCATACATTGAAAACCTTAACTAACCAATGAATAACTTTGTAACCTCCTTTCTAAAGGAATTCAACTGCCATACCATCCATTCCAACTGCCTTGCCACATCTCATCTTATGCAAGGCTTTCACTACCTCTTCTCTCTTCACCAAATACTTTCCATCCACTTCCCATGACTCTCCCACTTCGCACACCTTCCTGACCTAGATACCGTACATCTGACACCCTATCATCAAATACATTCAACAGACCTTCCAAATACACCTTTTCCTCCTCATCTCTTCAGTACCTGTTACCACTTTTCCATTTCTTCCTTTCACTGATGTTCTCATTTGTTCTTTTGTTTTTCTCACATTATTAACCTCCTTCCAATTATCTTCCTATTCTCCCTAAAGTTTCCTGTTAATATGCTCTCCCCAGCTCTCATTTGCTCCCTTTTTGAACCCCTGTACCTTCCTTTTGACTTCCTGCCACTTTCTGATGTAGATCTCCCAATCATTTGCACTCCTTCCCTATAAGTACAAAACATAAACTTCTCTTTTCTCTTTCATTAGCAACTTTGATTTGTATCCCACCACTCACTACCTTTCATGACCTGCCCACCTCCCACTTTCCACATGCCACACACTTTTGTTGCACATGCCAGCACTGCATCCTTAAATATCTCCTATTCTATTCCTCACCCACTCCCCATGCTTCGTTTACTCTCACCTTTTGCCATCTTACGTTCAGTCTCTCCTGGTATTTCTTCACGTGTGTCTGTTTTCCAAGCTCCAAGCTTGAGAGAATGTGCATACATAATAATTATTATTGAGTGAATGGGGTTATGGGACAATGAACATTATTAGATTTTGTGCAAATTGTCAGGCATCCAAAGGAGAGCTTGTTCAATGTGAATGTTCTGAGAGTGGCACCAGGTTGGATGTCTGGTCATTTCTTGCTGAAGATCAATGTGAAAGTTTGTATTGGTTTTAGAAAAAAGAGGAAATGATATGTGTGAAAGAAGCAGTTACAGTGAGTGAGCTCAGCTAAGAGGTATGTGGGTAGAGATACCAAGAGATTGAGTGAAAACTGGTATAGGGTGAAAGTAAATGAAACAAGGGGAGTGAAAGTTGTTTATGGGAGGAGTATTTTAATGTGCAGGTAGAGTATGTAGCATGCATAAAGTGGTAGGTGTGTGTATGAGACAGAATAGTTATTGGTGGAATGAGAAAGATAGGTTGCTGGTTAAAAAGAAAAGAGGTGTGTGAATAGTATCTTCCAGGAAAGAGTGTGAGTGATTGGACTGTGTAATAGAAAAAATGCCAGAAATTTAAGATAAAGGTATGGAAGGTAAAAGAGAGGGCAAAGGAGAGATTGATGATGAAATTCAAGGAATTTGATAAAATTTTTTGGAAGGAGATGAACTGTATGAGGACAGCAAGAGAACAGGAAGGAGCAACAATGGATGGAGCAGATGGAGAAGTGATAACAGGCAAAGAAGAAATTAAAAAGAGTTGGAGTGAGTATTTTAAGTGATTGTTGATTGTGTTACATGATATATTGGCAGATGCATGATGTTTGGTATGAGTTGGCATCCAGAGTGACAGCATCCTGATTAATGGTTTTGTGGAAAAAAAAGGAGTCAAAGCCATGTACTGCATGAATTGTGGCAAAGTGGCAGGAGTGAATGGGATTGCACTTGGGTTTCTCAAGAGAATGGGGGTATGAAATTGTAATTGGTTACTTGGGTTATTCAGTATTTGTATGGAGTAAGTCAGATGCCAAATGACTAGCATAATGCATGGTTATTGCCCTTTTATAAAGGCCGAGGAGGAAAAAGTAGATGCATGAATTACAGAGATATAAGAGCCTACCTGGTGAGGTGTTTGGGAGAAGGGTAATTAAGATGGTAGTGGCATGCACTGAACATGAGTGGACTGTGGAGGAGCAGTATGGTTCCAGAATAGCTAGAGCATGTGGACCAGGTGTTTGTTTTGAGGAACTTGTTTAAGAAATTCCTGGAGAAAGAAAGAATTGATTGCATGTGGCACTCATGATCTGGAGGAAATGTATGATAGTGTTGACATAAGCGATGAATATATAAAGTTAATTGAAAGTTACTAAATGTAGAGAGGAATTTTTCCCAGGAGAGTAGGGCACAAGTGTGAGTTGAAAGGGAGAAAGATGAGTGGGTTTCAGTGAAGGGTTTCCAGGTTGTTATATTACCATGGTTGTTTAAGCTATGTATGGAGAAGGAGGTGAGGGAGGTGATTGCATGAGTCTTCGTTCTAGAGGTGGGGCTGTGATATCCTCTGGATGGATTAGGGAAGGACAAGGGGGTGAACCAGTTGCTGTTTGCAGATGATATGTCTCTGGTGGCAAACCTCAGAGGCTGGGGAAGGGGTTTTGGAGAGGCTGGCAAATAGGAAAGTTGAGACTGACTGTGAACAAAAGTAAGACACTGTAAATAGGTGCAGCAGCAGGATGAAACACGATGTTTTGTGGGTAAGTTTGAATGAGAAGGATCAAAAGGTGAAGTACATCAGGCACCTGGAGGTGGACTTGATAGCAGATGGATCCATGGGGGTTGAATAAGTCATATCATGGGAGAGGGGGCTTAGGCCCTAAGTGCATTGAGGAATTTGTAAGAGAGATTTGTGTCTATTTAGGCAAATATGGGTATGCTTGAAGGTATACTATAGACCTACATGGTGTAGTTGTTAGCATTCATAACTGTGATGCCCAGGTTTGAATCCTGGTTTTGACAGTCGGTCCACACTCAGCTGAGCTGTTCATCCACCCTAAGGGGTTAGTTGATAGAATAAGTACTTGATTCATGCTAAGTTATAATACTGTTATTATAAATATGATACTTGATCGCTGTTTCCTGCATTAGCGAGAGAGACCCATCCACACTTGTACACATAAGTATACATGCACGCACATACACTTATTATATTATTATTTTTATTATCCTTGATCGCTGTTTCCCGCGTTAGCAAGGTAGCGCCAGGAAACAGACGAATAAAGATCCATTCACTCACATACACACTTATATACATACATGCACATATATGCACAATACATATGTATACATACCAACATATACATATATACATACATATGCATACACATGCATATACACATATACACATGTACATATTCATACTTGCTCGCCTCCATCCATTCCTGCTGCAACCTTGCCCCACAGGAAATAGCATTGCCACCCCCTGCGTCAGCGAGGTAGCTCCAGGATACAGACATAGAGAGCCACATTCGCTCATACTTAGTCTCTAGCTGTCATGTGTAATGCACCGAAACCACAACTCCCTATACACATCCAAGCCCCATAGACCTTTCCTTGGTATATCCCAGACGTTTCACATGCCTTAGTTCAGTCTATTGACAGCATGTCGACCCCAGCATACCACATAGTTCTATTTCACGCTATTCCGTGCACGCCTTTCACCCTCCTGCATGTTCAGGCCCCGACCGCTCAATGTCCCTTTCACTCCATCCTTCCACCTCCAATTTGGTCTCCAGTTTCTCCTTCTCCCCTCTGTCTCTGACACATATATCTTCTTTGTCAGTCATTCGTTCCATATGTCCAAACCATTTCAACACACCCTTTTCTGCTCTCTCAACCACACTCTTTTTATTACCACAC
>JAUUDW010656712.1:0-11056 GCA_032361385.1 Panulirus guttatus | reverse complement strand
TCTCTGATTCTAGTGTGCTCAGTGACATGATGCAAAAAAGTTTTCTGTCACACTCTTAACAAATTCTTTGTGTGTATGTGTGTGTAATTACCTATTTTTACATAATGGTGGAAGTTCTAATTACGTGGGACCCCTTCTCTTGTACTCTCTATACCACCAAGAAGACTTAACTTTATAAGCAGCCGCCGTTCACCATCCTCTTGCTCAGACTATTCCAACCACCCTTACATTAAACCAATAATTCTTTTTATCTCTTCCAGCTTCTGATAACTCTAATAGCAGAAAAGACTTTTAAAGCAACAAATACACAAGTTATTGAATGCAGTGAGTAGCTTTCACAAGGGCAGCATGACACATATGCGGGTAGAAAAGGGGAAGGGTGAGTGGTTCTCGGTGAAAGTGAGTCTGCGTTAAGAGTGTATGACGTAACTACGTTTGTTTGATCTATTTATGGACAGAGTGGTGGGTGACATATATGCAAAGGTCTTAGAGCAAGAGGCACATCTACGTAATGCCGGAACTGGGTAGCGAGGGAGGTGAATCAGTTGCAGTTTGCAGAAGACACGGCTCTGTGGGTAGACTCCAAAAGACTCCAGAGGCTGGTAACAGAGTGCAATGGGTACATGGGAAAGGTTTCGGCAGCGGATAGAATAATGAGGGCTGCAGTGATTCACAAGGTGGAAGAAGGTTAAGATCTTGGTGTACTGAGCAGTGTGCAGTAGGAGACGTCAGTGGCTGTTAGGGTAAAGATGGGTATGTATGAAGGGACAGCAGTTCCGACAGTACTGTATGGATTGGAGTTATGGGCCATGAATACAAATGAACAGAAGAGGGTGGACGTCTTGGAAATGAAATGGCTGAGGACAATATTTGGTGTGAAGCGGAATGGCTGTGTAAGGAATAACAGTGTAAGACAGAAGTTTGGAAGTAAGTGCAATGTGACTGAGATAGCTGACCAGTATGCTGAAATGAGTCGAACATATGAATAGGATGGGTGAAGAAAGACAGACATATTGGATCTGCGTGTCAGAAGTGGAGAAATGTAGGGGAATGGGTAGACCAAGGAAATGGAAGGATGGAGGGAAGGAGGCTCAGAGTTGAGCGGTGTGCATGGGATAAAAGGAACTTGTTTGCTGGGGGGTGATGTACTGTTACTGGGCTTGACCTATATTAAGGGGTCAAGGTACACCATGAATTAATCTGCGGCAGCTAAAAAGTGAAAGTAAGAAAGTGTAGCATCTATTCGTCTATTTCTGACGTTACCTCGCTGAGATGGGAAAAGCAACCATGTGTGGTATGTGGAAGGTGGGAGGTGGTCAGGTGAGAAAGGGTAGTGTGTTGGGATGACAAAAAGTAAGTTACTATTGAAAGAGAAAAAAAGAGCGGTACTTACAAGGAAGCACTGCGAGTGATTGGAAGATGTACAAGGAGGTCAAGATGAAGGTGCAGGGGCTGAAAAAGAAGGCAAATGAGAGCTGGAGTAAGCGAGTATCTGCAGTCTTTAGGAAGAATAAAAAATGTTTTAGAAGGTTTATATTGTAAGAAGAAAACGATAACAAATGGGAACATCGCTGAAGGGGGCAAATGGGGAAGTGATAACAAATAGAAATGAGGTGAAAAGAAAATGGAGTGAGTGCTTTAAAGGATTGTCGAATGCATATTTGATGATAAGGGTGTGTGTATTTGGGAGGTATGTGAAGGGAGAGAGTCATGGCAAGTGGTTTGTTGAAATAGAGCTGAGGTGGTGAAAGCTTTGAGTTAGATAAAATATGGATAGGCGGCTGGAATGGATGGTATTGCAGGTGAATTTCTTAAGAAAGGGGGTACCTGTGCTGTTGATTGGTTGGTTAGGATTCTCAAAGTATGCATGAATCATAATGAAGTGTCTGAAGACTGGCGAAATGAATGCATATTGGTACTGTATAAATGCAAAGAAGACAAAGATTAGTTTTCGAACTGCAGAAATATGAGTCTGCTGAGTGTACCTGATAAGTTCCATGGAAGAGTGGTGACAGAGGATTGCGGCAAACACAGAGCATGAGACTGCGGAGGAATAGGGTGGTTCCAGGAGTGATAGAGAATGTGTACATCAGGTTTTTGCTTCAAAGAAAATGTGTGAGAACTACTTAAAGATGCAGAAGATTTGCATGAGGCATTTATGGATTTGGAGAAAGCATGTAACAGGGATAATAAAGATGCTTTGTGGAAGGTGCTACGAATATACAGTGTGGAAGGAAAGCTATCGGAAGCAATACCCACAGGAACACACCTTATTGCACCCGTAAACGATCCAACCCAACCCCAACACTGCACAAATCGCCAAACCAAACCCACAAACAACAAACTTTACACTTCAATCACATATACAACAAAATAAACCCTTTCATTAACTAACAGTGAAACAATCAAACACATTCCCACGCACATCACCCACCAAACACTAAATAATCTCTAACACCATTCGTAATCCTTCCAAGCCAATACCTCCCGGAGACACAGGTGCCACGCTATAAAGCCTCAGATCTGACCACCATCCATTACTGCAAGAATACAAACACAGAGTTGACCCTACACAAGATCCTGCTTGCTTACGCTGTCATCACCTCACTGAAGACAAGAGAAAATCAACCCTCTACTGCCCATCAAGAACCTAGCAGAGACTAAACGTCTGTATCATTTTTCTCCGAGATGAATTATCCCACCCTTGGAGCGTGAAGGGTTCTCCGGCAGGCGTGAAATTTCCACAGGAAATCCTGGGCTACAACAGCAATTATGGGAAAAGATTCAGTTACACCACAGGCTGTAGAAGAGTGAATGAAAACAATGAAAAGTATATACCACAACCTTGAAAGACAGGGTTTTTCAAGCATACAAAGGCTGCAGAAAGAAAGAAACCCAAAAGTATACTACAAATTGCGGAATAACCAAGAAGTTCCTAAAAGCTGCAGCAAGAATACTCGAGAATATGCTATAAGCTGCAGAGACCAATCACTCTAAAGTATACCTGAGTTTGCAGAGAGACAGGAACCACACGCATACACAGGGTCATCAGAGGTATATTACAGGCTGCATACAGACAACGACTAAAAGTATATAAAGCTGCAGTGAAAGAGACAGCAATCAACTGTGCATCCTACGTTCAGACAAGACAGCAATAAAATATATACACAAGTAACAACATAAGAGCAATCAGAAGTATACACAGCCTAGAGACCAATCAAAAGCATTATATAATGGTGGAAGATAGAGGAGTCATAATCATGCAAAACGCTAAACAGAGACGGGATATTCATAGTACTAATATTATTCTGCTATCAAAAAGGTAGCAAAGCTAAAAATGACTGGTTACAAGGCTGAAGTCACTCAGTATCATAAATGAACGACCCAAAACCAATACAACTGTAAATGCAACAGATTAGACGACTCTCCTAGCATGAAAATACACTGTGTAAACCAAGGCTGAAATCGAAATCAACCTGAAGTGTACATCATACGATTTACAATATCTTAAAACATCCCCTTTGATAACGGGAAATTTACCAATCAGAGACCTTGGTAACTGAGAAGCAATACCGAATCTTACAAGAGCAAGAATCATATGGCCAAGAATTCATGCGCGAGACAAAAATGTATCTGTATAGGCTATTTACAGGTAAGAAACTCAATGGTCGGAACGTATGTATAACAAAAATGAAAGCCAATATGCAGTACAGAAAAAGGGGTTACACTATATCCCATCAAAGACTGATTTCTATTCGTGTTCGGCAGATCTTTCTTTTGATACTTAATAAGTGGAAGAGTATCTAGCGAAAGGTAATAAGTTGTATGCATCTTTTATGGATCTGATGAAAGCGTATGACAGAGTCGAGTGGAGTGCTTTATTGGATGTGTTAAGGATATATGGTGAAGGGGGAGGAACAACTGATGGATGGTGTGAAAGCTTCTATGAATGAGTAAATGCATGTGTAAGAGTATGTGGAGAGTTGAACGAAAGTTTCAGTATACACATGGGTGTGAGACAGGGCTGTGTAATGGTACCGCGTCTTTTTGACACATATGGAAGAAGAGATAAGATAGATGAAAGTTAAACTGTGTGGCCTTTGGCAACTCAAGGGTGGGCCGTTTTGATAACTGTATTTTCCCGAAGCTATGGAACTCTCTACTCTCTCGTGTCTTCCCCTAACAACCATGACCTGGCACTTTTTAAAAAACTGGTTTTTCACTCCTTCCAAAACTCGTAAATAGTTTTCCTTGTCTCTTTTTTCTCCCTTTCTTTAACTTTTTATATTCCAATAAAGGCCAAGCCTCGATGTGGACTTTCGTCCGTGACTGGAACCTCCACCTAAAAAAAGAGATGCAGATATGGAGTTTGGTGGTGAGGTATGGTGGATAGGTTGCGGATCATACTCTGTTGTTTGTTGAAAGTGAAGAGTTGCAAAAGGTTGTAAGTGTGTTTTATGATGTATGTAAGCGTAGACGACTGATATTAAATGCGTAAAAGTAAAGTAATGGTAACTGAAAGGAAACAGAGTGAAAGTAAAGATTTTGCAAAGTGAATGAGTGTACTGAACTGTGCAATAGATATGGAGAGAGAAAGACAGGAAGAGGTGACAGAATTCAAGTATTTGGGAGCTACCTTGGGTAAGTTTGGAGATATGGAAAGAGAGATAAGGGAGAGAGAATTACAGGGCAGAAGAGTCGTTGGGTCCCTTAACAGAATGGTGAAGGATAGATTAGTCAGCATAAATGTGAAGATAGGATTTTGGGACAGCATATTCCTCCCGACTCTGACCTCTGCAGCCGAAACATGGACGTGGAATGAGTCACAGAAGTCAAGAATCTAGGCTGTGAAAATGTGATATTTGAGAGGGCCATGTGGTATGATACATGGAATGAAGAAAGAAATAAGGGGGTGTATGAGAGATTCGTTATGGCAGGGAATGCAATGGGAATGAAGTGTAGAATGGCAGTGTGTGAAACGTAATACTTTGAGGTGGCTTGGGTATGTGGAAAGAATGCAAGACTAGGAGTTTACAAGGAGAGTGTATGATAGTATGCTCAATGGGGTTGCTGTGAGAAAAAGACCTCCAGTGACAGAAAAATAGTGTGTATAAGAGCACTGGGTGTAAAGAACTGGCGGGAGAATGCGTCGAATGGTATAAGAGAGAGAGGAATGTAAGGACAGGTTTAAGTGGAGACTATTTTGCTGTGGCCATCCCCTTCATGGCAGCTCCCGGAGGGAACAGGCGTCGGTGATATAGATAGATAGATAGACAGATAGATAGATAGATACTCTGATGCGAAATAAACGAACTAAAATACAAGTTGAGACAATTTTAGGTAACCATCCTGCTGATACTGAGAAATTCTAAGTACAAAGCAGGAGAGATTGAGGGGAATGATGTGCCATCTGGGTCGGCAGTAGCAGCAGCAGTAAAGGCCATGTCCTCATGTCCGGCCAGGCTCTACAGTCGACACAAGTCTCTAGATCTCTGATTAGGCCTCACATTTGACAGTGAAGGCTCCATGTATAGTTGTAAGGGTTGAAAGCCAAATTTGACCGTGGTGCTACAAGCTAACCTCAGCCTAAATTTAATGCTCGTTTCCTGTCTGCAATCGACTCTAACTCTTTGAGAAACTCGAGGTAAAATTCCATCACACTTCATACTGGGCACAAAGTCGGGATTCATGCTGTGAAAGTCGAACTTCACAGTAAACCCTACAACTACTTGGCCAGGCCCCACGTTGAGATCCAAATCAGACTCAGTGCAGATTCTAGGCCCTAATTCAGGCTGCCTTCCACCATGATCACTAAGTCGGGCTGCAAAGCCAAATTCCAAGATTAAATCTGGACCTGTATCTGACAACGGGCCTTGCCTTTGCACTGGGCCCCGGGCCAATCTCTGTGTCGGATTATACAAGTGGCCCTTATATAAGTATTATCAAACTAACCTTCACTGACAGTCAAGGGATGTAAACATATGAACAAGTTTACCTGGGTAGGAAGACTATATAAAAAAAAAATGGTATGAAACATCTTTAACTACATGGTATTCAATATCAAAGTATACAAGAAATTTTTTATGAAACAAGTTTTTCTCAATAAGAAATATAAAATAAGAAAACATGTATTCTCCTATTTCATATCACATTCCTACCATTTCCGAGTTAAAGTTGCTTCACGTCTAACCACCAGCCTACAGTTCGACGTTGTCTCCTTCCAGAAATATAATAGCACTTCTAGAGAAGAAAAAGTCTCACTTAGTAGGGAAAAATATAGTGATTCGCCTAACAATGCTAATGTAGATTACACTACCTATGCGCAATATCCATTATCAAAGGTCATTAAAAAGCTATCAATCATTTCCTATCGTACGGTCTGTGGAGTTGTCTGGTAGGCTCGTCCCATGGTAGTCAGGCTGCCATCTCGTCCCCAGCCACTCTCGAGAGAAAATCAATGCGCGGTGAAAAGTAAGTTTGGCTGCGGAACACTGACGGTACGAAGAGGCAAATCAGCTTTTAAAGAGAATGTGATTTTGTACTGATCTACATCTCATGGCACTGGTATGTGCATTTTTAAACCAATGGATACGAGAGAAAATGACAAACAAATACGTACCATAACAACGGATTGGATGCTCTCAGTATTCTATTTTCCTTAAACGCATGAAAGCTGAGGTTCTAGTCAGAAGGAAATACGAGCATTTACACCGACTGGGAATCGTGGGGACTGCGAAAAAAAAAGACGATGCATAATTAACAGACAATACCATCCTCACCTCCACAAGGTAAATACCTGACAAAGACCTTACAACAGAAAACAGACAAAACTTATAACAGAAGAGCAATAGTTTGTGCTGCACAAGGAATGAAGACAGAACAAGGCGGCGGGTCAAAGAAACTGAAGGATAGCGAAGAGGGCTTAATGTACGAGTAATAAAACACAAGAAGAAAGAGGGGAAAAAGTCTTGAGATGTGGCATGTGAGCGAGAAGGGAGTGAAAGACAGTAAGAGTTGATGTGAAAGAGAAAAACAGTAAGAGTGAAAGTAATGTGAAACATGCATTGGATGTATGTGAAATGAGTGTAAAAGATACAAAACGCGTGTGAGATTAAAGAAGAGACATAATAATGCACTGAAATGAGTGTATGAGTTAAAAGACGTGTGACAGTTAAAAGTTAAATGAAGTGTGCGAAGTGGAATACGTGTGATACGTGTAAATGAAGTATGAGACAGGTGTAAGGAGTACAAGAGTTGTGACCATGGTGAAATAAGAATGGACTAACGGAAAGGATGCGAAGACTCCAGGAGAAGCGTGAAGAATACAGTGCAAAATAGAGGCAAATGGCCTGTTTGTGGCCTTAAATGCACCTCTCGAATGATACACAGCCAAACTTGGTCAGCAACATAAGTTCTATGGAATCTACAAACAGGAAAACAACTGTTAATGTTTTAAGACCAGAGGTGCAAGTAAATCATGCTTCGGATGATCGATTCTTTCTCCCACCTGTAACTCTACCTCGTAATCATAACTGTACTCACCCACAAAACGATGATGAATGTATCCCAGATCTTAAATTAGATTTAGCACAATACACAACAGATGAGGAGAATATGTACAAAATACGACGGAAATGTGGTGAACGTCCCGACAGAAAAGAAATTACAAAAACTTACGTACGCATGCGTATATATATCTACACACACACACATATAAACAAACACACAAGCGAACAATTCTTCGAGATGTTGAGAGAAAGCAACTAGAGGACGTAACACGAAATTCTGCTGAAAAATTGTTAAAATAGATGTAAAAAAGAACTTTTATAGTACGAGAGCGGTGGATGAGTGGAACAGAACGACTGAGGACATGGTTCATGCAGCCAGCATACAAGAATTTAAAAAGTTGTATGATAGTAAAGGATATTCAAGAGATGGAGCTCCACGAGTGTAAAACTCCCTCCCCGCACAGGTGATTACACCACATACATATATACATTCAAACACACACACACACATCGATGGTTAAATTCGACTCGAGCAAATGTTATGAAGATGGGACAAAATGAAAGAACCTAATATGAATACTATGTCAGGAAATAAGCTTCAGCATTCAATGTGTGAGATGGACTTGGGAGTCGACATCGTCCCTAATCTATCTCTAGAGATCCACATTAGGAGAAAAGTTAAGGACACAAACTGTCGACTGGTATAAACCAGTAATAGTTTTCTGGTATATAGAAAAGGAAATACCTAGCAAACTGTTCATATCCTACATAACGCCAAAATTAGAATATGCTTCTCAAGTTTAGTTACGTATTGCAGCTAAAGAAGCACAAAGAGTTAATAGACAAGGTCCAGAGGAGAGTAACAAAGATGGTACCTGCATCAAGAAAGCTGAGTTACTGGGAAAGGCTGGAGGCTTTAAGTTTGCCCAGCTCGGAAGAGACAAGAGTGAAAGATGACCTGGCCACAACCTTTAAGTCTTAAGAACATCTGATTGCTTACAGTGAAAGAGTTCCTCGAGAGATATAGGGACAGAACAGCCAGAGGACATAATAAGTAATCAATCAGAAACTTGTTAAAAAAGATGGAAAGTATTTTTAATGCGTCAGAGTGGTGGATGGAATATAATGATTGAGGAAGTGGTTAATGCAGACAGCATTCATAAATCTAAGAAGTTGTATGATAGCAGAGAATGTTCAAGAGATGTGGCCCCACGAGTGTAAAACTCCCTCCCCGTACAAGACAAAAACGTTGGTAATTACACACACACACACACACACATACTAACAAGTACTCTGTAGATGCTGTGTGTTTGGTGTGAAGCTTCTGAGTGTATTTACCTCACTTTGCCTCTCACTCTTCTTTCTACCAAGTTCGGCAAATCCACACATTCTCCTCTATAGCCCATGCATCGCAACCATAAAACACTGATGGAATTACCATACCTTCAAACATACCCATTTTTGCCCTCCCAAACAATGACCTCTCTTTCCACACAATTCTCAATGCTCCCAGAACCTTCGCCCCCTCAACCACCTTTTGACTCACATCCGCCATTGTTCCATCAGCTGCCATGTCCACTCCCAGGTCTCTAAAACACTTTACTTCCTCCAATTTTCTCCATTCAAACACATACTAACTAATATAATCCTTCATCTTGATAAACCTAATAATCTTGCTTTTACTCGCATTTACTCACAACTTCCACCTTTCACACACTCTCCTAAACTCAGTCACTAACTTCTGCAATTCCTCACGCGAATCTGCCACCAATGCTGTGTCATCAAGCAAACAACTGACACTTCCCAGGTCCTCTCTTCCCCTATACACTGCATAATTGTCCCTTCTCTCCAAGACTCTTGCATTCACCTCCCTCAGTGCCCCATCCATAAAAAAATTAAACAGCAACAGTGACATTACACGCCCCTGGCCCATAACAACCTTCGCTTGGAACCACTCACTCTCATCTCTTTCTAATAGTACACACGCCTTACATCCAGGATGCAAATTTCTTACTGCTAACAGCAGCTTTCCTCCCACACCATATATTCCTAAGACTTTCAACAAGACATCTCTGTCAACAGTATCATATGCTGTCTCCAGATCCATATTTCCCGCATACAAATCCTGTTCCTCTAAATATTTCTCACAGATATCCTTGAAAGCGAACACCTAATCCACACATCCTTTACTACTCCTGAAATCACATTGTTCTTCCCCAGTCTGATGTTCTGCACATGCCTCACACTCTCAGTCACCATCCTCCCATACAACTTTTCACGCTCACCCAACTTACACCTCTGTAGTTCAAGCACACACCTGTAACTTAGCCATCTTAATTCTAGTACTATCTTTGTTGCCCTCCTCTGAACATTCTCTATTAACTCTATGTGCCACTGTAGGTGAAGACCAAAATTGTGAGGCATATTCTCGTTTTGGCCTTATGTAGGATATGAACAGCTTGATAAACATTTTCTTATCCATATAATTGAAAGTTGTTCTGATATTTCCCAAAAGATTGTTTGTCTACTTGACTACTCTCCTAATATTGTACTCTGGTGACAGGTTAAGGATGATGTCGACTTCTAAACCCATCTCACACAGAGAATTCCTGAAGCTTATTTCCTGTTAGATAACAATAATGTTGACTCCTTTCACTTTGTCTCATCTTCTTTACTTAAAAAGTGCTCCGGTTGAGTTTGATCAACCATGTATCACATCAACCTGAGAGTCTGTTTAGGTCCTCTTGTAGGCTAATGCAATCCTCTTCGCTTTTCACTTCACTCTCGACCTTTGCATCATCTCCGAACACATTTAGGTAGGAGTCCATTTACATAGATCTAGAAGAATAATGGTCCCAGAACAGACCCTTGTGACACCAATGGCGATCTCAACCCAATTGGAGAAAGCTTCTCTGACGTGAGTCTTTTTTACCTTCCATCAAGATAGTCTTCCAACCAATGAAGGAGTTTTCCCCCTATTCCTGCCTGGTAATCCAGCGTCTTAATCGCCTTCCCCTGCGGTACAATGTCATATGCTTTTGGCAGTCTAAATACAAACAATCCACCCAGCCTTCCACTTTTTCTAAGACAGAGTTCACTCTCTCGTAGATCTTTTATTTTTTCAGCTGAGACGGCACTGGAAACTGAATGTCTAATCAAGAACACCTCATATTTATTATATGGGGAGGAGCAGTGTCGTTTTAGAAGTGGAAGAAGATGCGTGAATCAAGTGTTTGCTTTGAAGAATGTATGTGAGAAATACTTAGATAAACGTATAGATTTGTATGTAGCATTTATGGATCTGGAGAATGCATATGATAGGGTTGAGAGAGAGACTCTGCAGAAGGTCTTAAGAATATATGGTGTGGGAGGTAAACTGCTGGAAGCAGTGAGAAGTTTTTATCAAGGGTGTAAGGCGTGTGTACCAGTAGGAAAAGAAGAGAGTGACTGGTTCCCAGTGAAGGTCGGTCAGCGTCAGGGGTGTGTGATGTCCCCTTGGTTGTTTAATTTATTTATGGATGGGGTAGTTAGGGAGGTAAATGCAAGAG
>JAUUDW010656701.1:0-10481 GCA_032361385.1 Panulirus guttatus | reverse complement strand
ATTTTATTGACCATCCCCTACGAGTGGATGAACAGCTGGGTTGACTGTTGCTGCTCATTCAGATCATGCTTCTTCAGTTACCTTTTGTCACTTACGCTGCTTAAGTAAAGCTAGATTTTGTCGCTAGATTTAATCTAAATGTCATGACCGATAACGGAGTGCTCTGATGTCAGTCGACCAGGTGATGCCAAGGTCATGAGGGAATTTGGAAAAGCTTGGAGGATTGCATAAGTAGCAAGGGAACCTAGACAGACTCCAAAGCTGGTCTGATACATGGTTGAAGAAGTTCAACCCGAGCAAATGTCAAGGAATGAGGATGGGGCACAGCGAAAGGACGCCTCGATATGAATATCATCCAACAGGAAATAAGCTACAGGAATCTGTTTGTGAGAGAGACTTGAGAGTTGAACACTATCTCCAGCCTGACGCCAGACTCCCTCTTCAGAAAGACAGCTAAGGAGACCAACTTTTTGGCTTGTGAATATTAAAATTTCATTCATGTACGTGGAAAAGCAAATATTCAGCAAGCTGTTCAATTTATGCGTAAGGCCAAACCTAGAATATGCCTCTCAAATTTGATCACTATACCTAAAGAAGCACAAATAGCTGATAGAGAAGGTCCACAGGAGGGCAACAAAGATGGTGCTAGAATAAAGACAGCTGAGCCATAGGCACAGGCTACAAAGGCCTTAAACTTGCCCTACCATGGAGAGAGAAGAGTGAGGGGTGACCTTTTAACATTCTTCTAAGTTTTTAAAACAGACTGATGACGTAAACAGTCAATAGTTCTTCGAGAGACGTAGGGCTTGAACAGCCAGAGGACATTACATAAAGTGAAGCAAGAAACTTGTTAAAAAAGATGCGTTGATGTACTTCTATTCTGTAAGAGTAGTAGATAAACGGTTAAACTTAATGATGATATTGCAAATGTGGACACTATGCAGAAATCTAAAGAGCTCTATGATATTAGAAGTAAGGCCCCACGAGTATAGATCTCCTTTCTCTTTGGGTTCAAGTAGGTGATTATAGATAAGTAATTACATACACACACACACACACACACAGAATTGAAAGACATTATAAGATTTGAACGATATCCATACCCAGGACAGGTAAACAGGTATTGAAATATATTCTGTACAGCGATTGTCCCTGTGAATGACGAAGACGCCATAAGAGCTCGGGAAAATTAGCCGAAGGAGAACTTCAAGCAAGTACCATGCGCGCATTGAGGAGACGGAAATGGAGTGTGTCCCAGCTGGAGCAAGAGCAGAGTTCTCACTGTAGAAGACGATGGGCGGGTCCTCTGAAACACGCCCAGCGCTTGCTAAAGAGCCTCAAATGACAACGAAGAATAAGAGGAGGAGGAGGAGGAGGAGGAGGAGGAGGAAGGTGGTGTTGGTGAGATACAGAAACCCAAGTTCAGGTCACACACGAGTCAGAGCAGAGAACAGACTGAGATACAGAAACACAAGCTCAAGTCATACACGAGTTAAACCAGAGACCACCAGATTGGACCTCTGAATTGCGGAGGAGGAGGAGTGCATACACGCAGCAGATGGTACATGTAAGGTGGTAGAAGCACCAAGAATGCAGTGGTGAGTTAGTGTTTAGGGAGCCAATAATCATCCTAAGGATAAACGAGCCAAACGCCTTCGTGAATAGTGATCCCTTCCTTGCTTTACATATCTGATATCATCACTACACCGTCCGGCTCCCACACGGGCCTTCTGTACGATGTCCATGAAGTCTGCAGTAAGGCCACAGGCCCTCACAGCTCTTTATGTAGTGTAGGGAAAGACAGGAGCTTACCTAGCAAGGACGCTGAGCATTTTCTTTTCGTTGGGCGAATTTAAGACTCTACTGTTTACTTACCCCCTGCCTCAGGAGTCCCTTCGATACTTCTGAGGCTCCTGCGGCACTCAGGAAGCTGGCCACGTCCGCCGGTCGGGAACACGGGTCATAAAGTGTTGTGATGTTGGGTGTGCGGTCCGTGTGCAGAGAGTGTTAGCCCGTGCAATGTGAAAATGACACACACAACATCGTTCTGCAGATGTGGAGGAAGAGCAGACGAGAAAGATTACAGGCAGTAGGACAGACAATAGAACTGACATCACTTATTAGCCATTATTTGATAGTCTTGAGAATTAAAGTGACGGGCATCGTGGACCCGAATGGATAAAAATAATGGCGTCGCTGCTGACGAGCTGGGCGAAGACGACCCTCACAACCAGTTCTATCACTGTGATCAAGTTTTAGAGCCACTAAAGAACAGGTAAAACGTTGACGTAATATGTACGAATATTGCAGAAGCCTTTGACAAGCGTAATCTTGGTGTTAGAGCGCGTTATGACGTGCGACCGGGGTAATAATAATTGATAAATGGCAAGATGGAACGTAAAACCTCTCGACAATCAGATCCCAGGATCCGGTCGCGTCCAAGGCGACTTCGAATGCGCCCACAGTGAGAGAGGGAATGATACTCAGAGACCTCCACTTGCACCTGTATTTTGTCTCTCATCCCTGACTTGGATGTAGACACAACGCATAAGTTCATAACGCTATTTACGATGATGAACGGAAGGGATTTGGAAAGTTTGGATACCTATTGTTTGCTTAAATCGCATCTTTAAGGCGAATGAAATATTACTGTCAGTGAATCACACCGACCACACACACACACAGTCTTTTACGGACGTTAGAAAAATCAAATCCACTTGATAAAAGGATCGAAAGCAAAGATGAGCAGACGGAAGAGATGTATGATGTGTACTTTAAAGGTTGCCGGGAAGACTTGATCCCACATCCAGACTCGAAACTTATTCGTTTTAGGGGCAATAGACTTATAACACTGGGTAATAGAGGACATTTGGCAGTAAAGACAACGCTGGTATATTAAACCATCATCATCTTGGAGCTGAGGACATTAAATGCTCTGCTTCCGTATGTTAGAAACATTATGGACGAAATATAGGAAATTATCATCGTATTTCATTGCCTGAGGGTGAGTTTTTTGTCGAAGTATTGGATGTCCATCTACAAGGTGTTTTGATGGGTGATATTCTGCAGGGCTATTGGTAGCATGGTGAAGTACTGGGGTCGTCCATTAATGGGGACTGAACGTAACCCTTATGGTGAGTATTGGCACCCATGTGTTGTAGTGAATACTTGTGAGTACTGGCACCCATGTGTTGTGAGTAACGACACCCATGTGTTGTGGTGAGTACGGGTGAGTACTGGCACCCACGTTTTGTGGAGAGTACTGACATCGTGTGTTGTGATGAGTACTGGTAAGAACTAACATCCATGTGCTGTGGTGAGTATTGACATTCATGTGTTGTGGTGAGTGCTGCTTAGTACTGGCAATCACTTGTTGTGGTGAGGACTGACATCCATGTGTTGTGATGAGCACTGGTGAGTAGTAGCACCCATGTGTTGTGGTGAGTACTGGTGAGTTCTGTCACCCTCGTGTTCTGGTGAGTATTGGCACCCACGTGTTTTGATGAGTATTGGTGAGTACTGGCGCCCACGTGTTGTGATGAATAAATCTAACCCTTTGGAAGGCATTCTTTAGTGATGAGTGAGTCAGGTGGAGGGTGGGCCACATGCTGGGCCCAGTGGTGGGCGGAGGGTCAAGTGGTCCCTGTGAGTGGGCCAGGTGGAGGGTGGGTGGGTGATAAGCCACGTGGTCGGGCGGGCGGGCGGCTGCTGATGTATGCAGATGAAAGCACGGCTCGAGGTCCTCTTTCCTCACTCCCTGGCGCCCTCCACGGGCCCGCGTCCGTCGGCGTTCCGTGTTCCCTGAGTCGTCCTCAGCCGTCTCCCCATCCCCCCTCCCCCCGCGTTGGGTCGTCCTGTGGCGGTGACTGTGAAACAGCAGGGTCATCCTGTAGCGGGGTTATGGTACAGGAAGGTCGTCCTGTGTCGGGGGTTATGATACAGGAAGGTCGTCTTGTGGCAGGGATTATGGCACAGGAATGTCGTGTTGTGTCGGGAATCATGGCACATCTTGGTTGTCCATTGGCAGGGATTGTGGTACTGGAAGGTCGTGCTGTAGAGGGGATTATGGAACACAGTAAGGTCTTCCTGTGGAGAGAATTATGGTACAGAAGGTCGTCCTGTGGCGGGGATTATGGTACAGGAAGGTCGTCTTGTAGCGAGAATTATGGTACAGTAAGGTCGTCATGTGGCACGGATTATAGTACAGGAAGATCGTCTTGTAGCGGGGATTATGGTACAGTAACATCTTTCTTTGGCGGGAATTAAGGTACGGGGAGGTCATCTCATGGCGAGAATTATAGTATAAGAGGGTCGTCTTGTGGCAAGAATTATGGTGCAGAAAGGTCGTCTTGAGGCGGGGATTATGGTACAGTGAGTTCGATCTGTGGCGGGTATTATGGTACACAGGGTCGACATTTGACGGAAATTATTGTACAGGAAGGTCGTCCTGTGGCGGGGATTATGTTACAGTATACGTGAAGCTGGGTACTTGAGTCTTGTGGGATAATGATATTGAATGTTATGGAGTACCACTGGTGTTGTGTGTGTGTGTGTGTGTAGTTACATATTTGTAGTGTACATTTAGGGGGAGTTGTATACTCGGGCGGCCCCATCTCTTGAACTTCCTTTTTCTTGCTTATTTAATTTGTATGCTGTCAGCATTCATAGTTTTATTTTTTAGCTTTTTCCATACATCGACTATTCTTGTACTATAAATATACTTCTTTACATCTTTTCTAAAAAGTTTGTTCTTTAACTTCTGGTATTTCTATATTTGCATCTTATGGAAAAAAGAATCAATGTTGACGTCAAGCTGGTCTACAAAATGAAAGATAGTGATTGTCATCCCTTACTCTTCTTTCTTACGTGTTGGACAAATTCATGGGCTCTTAACCTTTCAGTGTAGCTCATTTTTGATATTTCTGGTATTGTGTTTGTGTTGCCTTCCACCTGGAAAACTATCTGGTACATCCTGTAGAAGCCTGCTGACGATAAGCCTCTTTGTATATCAAAAGTGAAGATGCTCAATAGTGAAGGTGTTCAATAGTGATGATGTTCTCGTGAAGCAACGTGCCTTGTGTCTCCCCAGCTCGTATGGACTCGACATTAGGGTCCAAGGAGAAGTATCTCTGGGAGTGAATATGCAATGAGTATTCTCGTCTGGCTTGCCTTGAAGAGAGATAAGTCTTGCTGTAGCCCTAGAGGTCATTGTATTCCAAGAAGAAATATGGCCGTAACGTCAGCACCGTGTCAGGCGCTTCAAGGAGCCAAGAGCCTGGAGGTTTGCTTGTCGGAAAGACGTATTTAATCCGGAAAGCTTTCGAAGAGCCCAGGGGTATCTTTTAGGGTGTAAGGCTCCTGATTCTGTCATACTTTCTTTGTTGTAATAATGTTGTCTTCAGGTCATTTTCACTTTTAGTAAGTTCTTTCGTGTTCTTGACCTTCCAGATTTATAAGGTGACTTGTCTTGATTGTAGGGTGCGTTATACCGCTGGCAATTTGTTCCAAGGTCTGTAAGAACAAGAAAATATACCGCTTGGCATTGATGGCTTGAAATTTGGCACAGTTTTTGATTTCACTCGTCAGATTATTTTTTTCAGTCACGCTTTTATGGTACTTCCTGGCACCTAACAGTCATAAACAGCTTTTTAAGACGAATTAAGAATAGCAGAAAACAGAAAAGCCTTAGACCCATGGCATCAGAGACCCCACGGCGCAAAAAGGTATTTCTTAAATATTTGGTCCCTAGTGGTATATTAAGACCAGAGTCACCATGTAGATTTTTAGCCGTTCATAGTTTTTTCATTGATTTCTTCTGATAATTTCGTGAACGCTGGAACATTTACGACCCACCTGAGGCAATTCACGTATAATTTCAGTCCGCGATAAATGATTTAAACGAAGATTAATTCAGCCTCCGGTAATATGAACGGTTTTTCCCAGCATCTTAAAAACATAATAAATAGACGAATTCTTTATGAGTAAGACATGTAGATTATATGGCGCATCTGTTCTGTTAAATGCCCCAGCCTCCCCAGGGCCGTTATTACCAAGTAACACGCCTTGAAGAACGCCATGAATTTATGGCCTCAGTTACCGGCACTGTATAATGATGCAGGGGTGATATCCCCAGTTGGTGGGGCGATGTATAGTTTGTATTTTCTCTAGTGTGTACCTAGAAAGCCACCTTTTAGGGACCCATTACATGACTGGAATGAGTGTCCAAAGCTTGCATCTGCTGCTGCTAGAGACCAGATGCGACGGCCGACTCCCACAAACATCGTACAGTTCGCCTGTATGGCTGAACATACTGCTAGTGGTATCTCCCGTTAGCAGATAGGGGAGGCTGGAATTCCTATCATCTCTGGGTGGTGTTTTCGGTGGAATGACCCCTACAGATCTCTTCTGGTTGCTACGAGGACTTGAATGACACTCTTAAATCTCTCTCAGTTTGTCCATCTCCCAGGACTCTCAGAAGATTTTCCATTTTGTACTGGAATTGAAATGATTCTCGTATTTGGTTGCTATACATGTGTATTATCAATTGCATGGCGTTTGCTGGAATGCCTGTATGCGACCACAAATATAAGGGGATCCCAGTTACCTTTAGGACGACTTCAGGATAGTCCTTCAGCTTCCACAAAGCGGGTTCTCAAAGGAGGTCGAATACCACCTTCAGTATCCATTCACTTCCTTTCGAGTGATATGGGGAAGCAAAGGAGAAGTAGCAGGGAAGCAGGATTACGAGAAGGATTGTATTTTTGTCAAGTCAGGGAAAGATGGTTTGTCAGTATAAAGAAAATGGATGTTCTAAAACGTGTTTGCTTCGATTATGGCCACGTCCGTGGTCTCTCCTTCGTCACATTCTCATGGTACGCGAGTCACCGTGATTTTGGTGTTGTGTTTCTTACGGTGGCCTTTGGGTACCAGGACAGCCGTTGGCACCAAGACGACCCCTTCAGCACCAGGTAAGTCTTTGACACCAAAATTTCTTTTCTGGACCAAATGCATCTTTAGGCACCTCTACAATATTCGACTCAAGATACTGCCTGTTGGCACCAAAGGCGCCATGAGCTCCAAATAACCGTCGGCACCAAAATTGCTTCCATCACATATTGATGATCAGGTGCAGGCATATGGAAAAATTTCTCTGAGCACCTGTACACTCCAGCTCTTCCGTCAGGCATTGTTTGTCTCCCGGGATATTTGCTGATATGGGCCATTTTAGCTGCAGTGACTGGCAGTGGCACTTCCGTAGGATGGTGTTGTGGCACCATTAAACAAGCAGTACCTAGAAGCGTACGATCGTTGCATTGTTTTTTTTACTAACATTTGACTGTTTCATTCTCCACTGTTGTGGGATAGTTTCTGCTGCATACTTGAAAACATTGGCGACACACTGATGCCTGGCAGCATACCCATCTGTTTCACATTGGTAGCATACCCTTCTGTTTTGCAGTGGTAGCATACCCATTTTTTCACGGTGACGGCATACCCATCCGTTTCACAGTGGTAGCTTACACATTTGTTCCAAGGTGAAAGCAGACCTTTTATTTCTATAGTGGAAACATACTCATCCATCCTACAGTTGTAGTGTCCCCATTCATTCCAAGGTGGCAGTAAACCCATTTGTTCCACTGTGGCAGCATATCCATCTATCTAAAGGTGGCAGCATACCCATGTGTCACAGTAGCAACATACCCATCCATTCCACAGTGGCAACGTACCCATCCATTCCACAGCAGCAACTTACCCATCCATTCCTAAGTGGCAACTTACCCATCCCTTCTACAGTGGCAACATACCCTTCCATTCCACAGTGGCAACATATCCATGCATTCCACAGTGGCAGAATACCCATCTCTTCCTTTGTGGTTACATACTCATACTTTCCATAATGAAAGTATACCCATCAATTCCACGGTGGCAGCATACCCTTCCATTCCACTGTGAACACATTCATATCCATTCTCTAGTGGCAGTATACCCATTTGCCCACGGTGGTATCATACCCAACCTTTCCACATCAGCAACATACCCGTCCATTCCACAACAACAGCATACCCATCCATTCTATAGTCACAACATATCCAACCGTCTTACAGTGGGAAGATACTCATCCCTTCTACAGTGGCAGCATGCCCATCCGTCTCACAGTGGCAACATATCCGAACGTCCTACAGTGGTAGCATACTCAGTGGGAGCTTACGCATCAGTTTCACAGTGGCAAAATACCGATGCATTCCAAAGTGGCAGCATACCCATCCGTTGCACAGGGGCAGATACCCATCCGTCTCACAGTGGCAGCACACCCATCCATTCCACAGTGGCAACAGGGGTTTAACCTTCAACGAGGAAATTCCCTTCATCCCCTGACAAATGCTCCTCGCGGCTGCCCACTGTAATCAGGGCTGGACGTCAAACGATTCATGACGACGCTCCAGTATGGACGATTCCTGAGAGGCATCAGCAGCAACCGCGCGTCGAAACCAAGTCTTAATTTAAAGCGTTTTGTCACGTCCTCCACACTGGATTATCGGAGTCACCTCCCGCACTATACATCCACTTCGATCACTCCCGTGGAGGAATGAGGCTCGGGTGATGTAGTGGCCGGCCCATCGACCAAGATTTAGAGCATAACTCTACATTGTGTTATGGTGGCAACGCGGTGCCGGCAGCTTCAAGAAGTCTCTCTTTCTCTTCGGTTATGCTATTCTCATTTTTTTGGTATATTTTCTGGTGAGCGGGAGAGGGGGTGGGAGCGGGTAACCCAAGACGGTCATTTGTCAAGCGTTCACGTGTGTTTGTGAGCGGGCGGGTGAGCGTGTGCTACCGAATGTTTGTGGGGGGAAGAAAGCTCGATAATACAACGTACGGTCACAATCGCTGGGGTATGGCTGGCGGGCATGGGTCAGTTGCCGGCGAGCGCTATGTACCAATTCACTCGTTTTCTCCCACTCTTAACCGCAATAGATACGTGCACTCATTACCCTTCGGTTTCATATGTCGAAGTGAGTGTATTGAGCAAGCATAAGCTCGGTGATTGAAAGTTGCAGCAGGAGTTTTTTTTTTTTGGCTAGATCGTCTGGTGGTATCTGGCATCTTCAAGATGAGGGTGATCGTCGTATCCATCGAGGTCGACACAGGAGGGATTCCGCCCTTAGGTACTAGAACCACTAGGGTCGATAACCATGTTGGAGAAAGCTAAGAATGGAATTTTGTCGGAGACGTGAATAGAAATGTCACAAACATTCCTTTCTCAGCCGAATAAAGTATGGACGGGGTCTGGAATTCTCTATCACTTTTTTTTTTCTCCTAGTATTGGCATGGTCGCCCAATTCTCTGCGGTTTCTAGTAATCGGTTTCAGCAGATCTGGTTTCACCCCGACCCCTGATCCTCTGGAGTACTTCCTTAATGGTTTCGAAGGCCGTAGCCGACCCATAGGCAGGTAATTTAGTAGTAATAACCGAGAGGACGACCGGCTGTGAATATCCGCTGCCCTGGGTGGACCAGAGGCTGAAGTCTATGGGATTTTTCTTCCAGGATTAGCTAATGGATGGGGAGGGAGGTAGGGGAGGGGGGAGGGGGGTAGTTGTCGGCCGGGTCATCGTACACACAGCTCCACCTGACCCCGTGACCTTAGCCTCCGAGACTTTTGTATTGCTGTGGCCTTGGCCACTGACCTTGTTCAGAGCTGTAGACATTGTGGTCTTGGCCACTGGCCTTGTTCATTGCTGTTGAAATCATTTGCCAATCTATTCTGGAAACTTGTCCATTTCTGTTGATTGTGCCCTTGGCCTTCAGCCTTTTTTTCCTTCTGAATCAGCCTTTTGTGCATGGCCTTTAGATTTAGCCTTCAGCCCTGTCCATCGCCTTTTACCATTGCAATCGCCCTTTTGACGTTAGCCTTTTCCCATGCAGCTATGAAACTATCTTTGCCCTTGTTCTCTCACAGTTCTTCAAGACTGTTGAGCCTTTATCCTCTCTCTGGCTCCGTGACCTTGTTTTGTGATGTCATCATAACTTTTAAAACTTTGGCCTTTTATCACTGCTCCTTCAGCACATTGCGTTCCTGGAGCTCCGCACTTTCATTACGTACATGCAGACAGAGGATTTTGTGGCCTTTTTATGTACCACGGGTGATCGATTACATTTCCAAGCTTAAATGTAGGAATTCCCTTCGCCAGATCACATTAGAATTACATGTAGAACGCGTTAGTTTATATTCAGGTGGAACTGCCGATTATACATTCTTTTTCTGTCTCTTTTTGACATTCTCGAATGGAAAATAAGTCAGTATTTACTTTTTCATCGATAGACCTTAATCACCGCAGCCATCGTTGTTCGCTTGGAAAATGGTTATTGCGATACGGTCATTATACATAACACCAGGGGAGTGGATATAAGCAAATGAGGCCATTTATCGTCTGTTCCTGGCGCTACCTTGCTACGTGGGAAATGAACAAGTACAAAATTTTAT
>JAUUDW010656690.1:0-10481 GCA_032361385.1 Panulirus guttatus | reverse complement strand
GAAATACCACCCAACTGCCTCTCTGTTCTCTTTCACTAGCAACTTTACTTCTTCATCCCACTACTCACTACCCTTTTAAATTTTCCCATCTCCCACCTTTTGCATGCCACATGCATCTCTTGCACATGCCATCATTGCGTCCCTAAATACCTCCCATTTCTCACCCACTCCTATCACTGTATTTGCTCTCATCTTTTGCCATTGCCATTCTGCACACAGTCTCTCCTGGTATTTCTACACACAAGTCTCCTTTCCAAGCTCACTTACTCTCATGGCTCTCTTCTTCCCAACATTGTCTTCTCTTTTTTGAGAACCTCTACAAATCTTCATCTTTGCCTTTACAAGATAATGATAAGAAATCCCACCAGCTGCCCCTCTCAGCACATTTACATCAGAAGTCTCTCTTTTACATGCCTTTTAATTAATATATTATCTAATAATGCCTGTTGACAATCTCTCCTAGTCACATACGTATACTTGTGTATATTTCTCTTTTTAAACCAAGTATTCCCAATCACCAGTATTTTTTCAGCATGCAACTCCAGAAGCTCCTCACCATTTCCATTCATAACATTGAAAATCCCATTTGCACCAGTTATACCCTTAACTGCCACATTACTTACCTTCCCAATTAAAATCACCCATCACTAATATCCGGTGTTGTGCGCCAGAACTGCTGACACACTCTCTTTACTGCTTCCTAAACATTTGCTTCTCATGGCCAGGTGCATAAGCACCAGTAATCACCCTTCTCTCACCGTTCACTTTCAGTTTTACCCACATCAGTCTAGCATTTACCTTTTTACACTATCACACACTCCCAGAACTCCTGCTTCAGGAGTAGTGCTATTCCTTCCTTAACTCTTGTCCTGTCACCAACACCTGACTGTACTCCCAACACATTTTCAAACCATTCTTCGCCTTTACCCTTGAGCTTCATTTTACTCTGAGCCAGAACATCCAGGTTTCTTTCCTCAGACATATACATGTCCCTCCTCTCTTCTCAGCTTGGTTACATCCACACACATTCGTACACCCTAATCTGAGCCTTTGAGGAGGATGAGCACTCACTGCTTGACTCCTCCTTCTGTTTCCTCTTTTAGAAATTATATACAAGAAGGGGGGTTTCCAGCCCTCTGCTCCTGCCCCCTTTAGTCTCCTTCTATGACATGCGGGGAATACGGAGGTAGAATCTTTCTCCCGTATGTGTGTGTGTGTATGTGTGTATGTATGTAAAGAAAGAGAGTGGTAGTGATTGTATTGGAAGTATTTTTTTTATACATGGTTCTATGTATAATATGGAAAGTTTTGTGGGATTAAGATCTCAGCAGTGGTAAAAGAGCTGAGAGATAATGTGAATATATTGGGGAATGAGACTGGAAAGCAATGACTATGAACCTTTATTTATTTGTAATATACTTTAATTATTTTCACTCAGGTTAAGCGATGGAAGGTCAGTCCAGAACGATTTAAGTCAGAAGTCTTCAGCAAAACCATTAGCAACCTGTATCCATATATCCAGTATGACTTCCGTGTGCGCCTCCACACTGGAACAGGGCCAATTCGAGAGCACATGTGGTCAGATGCTGCTATACGTACTGAAAGGACCAGTGTTGCACGTGAGTTGTTGGGTATTGAAATGCTTTTTGTAACATAGTCCTGTTTTCTAGTAGTCCAGGGTATTGCATTTTTTGTGCAATTTAGTCTGTTTTATAGGAGTCATATCTGCACTTTGTTTATGTCACTTTTAATGTTAAAGGCTTTAAATTTTGTTCCTGTTTTCATGGGCTTGGGTAAATGTATTAACTGGTCATCTTTTCATGTGATAGATCAAAGCATAGTTTCACCTAACTTCCATTTAACCTTAACTTATATATGATCATTATGAAGAAATGAATAGAATTTTCTGCTTTGTTGTATTTCTTGATATACTTTCAGCCATTATTCCCCTGATTATCTTCACCAGCCTTTCATCTTCCCTACTTTGAGAGTGGCCATATCATCTTAACAGTTTTTTCTCCTTGCACATTTTCATCACATTTTCATTCTTACCTTTTTTCATACATGTTCACCGTTTCCTGCAGTAATGCAAAGAACACATGAAGAAGTGGTCTCTTATTTGTCTGTCTGTATCTTTGACATCCGTTTCTTTTGGGGAACTCCCGCAAGGGGATGACCATGGCTAAAGAGTCTCTGTAACCATTGAACTTCAGTGCCAATTCTTATCCTTTAATGCCTCACTATTAAAAGGCCACTGGCAGAGGGAACTCTGTCACAGTGTTTCCAAAGGCTCTAACCTAATGGTCCTGCAGAGTACTTTTACCTAATGTATCTTCCTAATGTTCCAACTCTGTAACTGTCAAGTATAATGTACTGAAACCATGATTTTTTTCATCATTGTATTGCATTTGCATTGAATTTGTTATTTTTTATTTCTGACTAATCATTACCCAAAGATTTTAGGTCTTATGTTAATGTATAAGAGATATGGAAAGTAATCCATCTTTTAGTTTTCTTGAATGTATTATATATAACTTCTTTCCATTCACTAAAGCAGTCAGTTCACTTCAAATTATTTTCCCCTTGCATGACTGTAGTCTCACCAAATGGCATCAAATATAGTATGGTAAAGATTGATTGGTTTATTTGGTAAAGATTGATTGGTTTGTTTCCAATGGGAAGAAGGTGTAACTCACCGAATGAGGCAGTCCATCCTTGACTGCGGTATAGCTACTCAGCTGAATAAACCAGATAATTCTTGAAGGTGAGGTGATATCTATCCATAGTAACTGGTCCATCACCAAGTTATAAATGGCTGAGTGAACTATATAATCCGGTTTGTCTCCAAAGGAGTGATGGCATGTTCACTTGCATAAATGAGTTCATCTTCACTGGGGAAATGACATAGGCATCTGAATTTATTGGCTTATTCCTAAAAGAGAAAGAATAGCCATCCAGAAACTTACAGTATTAACCCGTAGAAGAAATCATTTGTCCTAATCAGTGACTAATGAATCTGCAGGCCCTTTTGAAATTATTAACCAGTATAACAGACTTTCTTTTTACACTTGTTTGCCGTGTCCTGTGTTTGTAAGATAGTGCCGGGAACAGATGAGGATCAACCTTATTTTCTCACATCCACTGTCAAGCAGTTATATACAATACAGTGACACAACACAGTCCACCGCCAAGCTTAATGGACTGTTTCATGGTTTCCCCTAACCACTTCATATGCTGTCATTCAGCCTGTTGACAGTGTTTTACTCCATGTATACCATGTACATGGGACCTGATAACTCTATGCCTTTTTCACTTCCTCCTTCCATCTCCTAATTCACCCACTCCCCATTGTACCCTCCACTTCTGATACATATATCCTCTTAATCATTCTCCCTTTGCTGATCCTTTCCATGTGTCTACACCATTTCAGCACACTCTGGTCAGTCCTCTCAGTCATACTCTACCAGCTACCACAAATCTTTCTAATGCTTTTGTTCTTTACATGATCAACCCTTTTCATGCCAAGTATTGGTCTTTTCTCTGGGATTTCATTCCAGCTTATTCACCCTCTTCCCTGTTCCATGAATTGCAGCCATACAATGCTGTTTGTACTACTATACAATTGTATGTACTCATCTTTGCCTTCTTAGACACCTGCCTCTCCTCCCAGACACTCCTTGGTGAACCTAAGGCCTTTGCCCCCTTTCCCACCCTGTGATTCACTCCAGCTCCCATCATATCATCAACTGCCATGATCATGCCCAGGTATCTGAAACACTCTTCTTCCCCTAAGTTTTCCCCATTCAGACTCACTCTCCAGCCAACCAATATCACTCCCCTCTTTAACCTCATGTCCTTCCATTTATTCACGTTAACTCTCAACTTCCTCTTTTCTCACATTCTCTCAAACTCAGACACTTGATTCTACTGTTTCTCTCTCATGTCTGCCACCAGAGTCTTGTCACCTACCAACAGAAACTGACACCTCTATTCCTTGCCCAGCATGTTGTTGACTCTCCAAGACCCTTGCATATATATCTTTCACCACCCTACCCATATACATTAAACTGCCATGGTGACACCACATACCAAATGACATGTATCCATCTTCACTTGAAAGCACTCACCCTCCTCCCACCCTTCTCGCACACATACTATACTCTTCCAATAAGATTTTCTCACTACATGTAATTACATATAATTTAAGCATAGTCAAGAGGCCAGAAAGTGTCAAGCAACCATTCTTTGAAAAGCTGCGACTAAATAGTGGAAGATTACTTTATGCTACACTTGAAAGACCTTGTGTAGATCTTCATTGATGGCCAGTGTCCAGGAAATAGGAAGACAAAACCTTTTTAAAGGAAAGAAGTAGGAGGGCTTTGAACAAGAACTGTGAAAGGAACATTGTTTTCCATGGCCTTGAAGAGTCTGTCGTAAGACAGTTTGAATATATTTCACTTGAAGTATTAACTTTCTCATGGATCTAATTCATGCATGCTACCCATCCACTCATGATCCAGTCAGTCACAGTGCACACTCATTCACTAATAGCTGGCATAAGAAATTTGTATACTGTCTGTGACAAAATGCATTGTAATTGAAATAGTATATTTTTTACCAAAATTATCCTGAATAGTTTATTTTGGATTTGTTTTTATTAAGTATTTATGGAAAATTAATTCATGAAATGTTAAGTTGAAAATGTATTGATTATTTTTTTCATACTTGTTTGCTATTTCTTGCATTGCAAGGTAGTGCCAGAAACAGACTAAGAGTGGCCTCATTTGCTTACATACATTCTCCATCTTTCATGTATGATGCACTGAAATCAGATTGCCCCTGTCCACAGCTAAGCACCAAAAATCGTGCCATGGTTTCCCCTGACAGCTTAACATGCCTTGGTTTAGCCCATTGACAGCTGGTCACCACCTGTATACCATATCACTCCAATTCACTCTACCCTTGCGTGCCTCACACCCTTCTGCATGTCCAGGCCATGCTCACTCAGAGCTTCATTTACACCATTCTTTCAACTCCCCCTTAGTTCCCCCTTCGTGTTCCCTCCACTTTCAATATGCATACCCTCTTAGTCAGTCCTTCCGTGCTTCCACTTTCCATACGTCCAATCACACCAGCACACCCATCTTCAGCTCCTTCATAGATATTCTTGCTGCCACACCTCTTTCTTACCCTGTTATTTCTTATATTTGTTAATCCTCCATAAAGCACATATGGTCTTAAAAATTTGATTTTCAGCAGATCCACCCTCTCCTATACTTTTTTCATCTAGAGCCCATGCCAAGATCCTTTCAACATCGTTGGGACTACAGTACCATCAAACAAACCCATTATTGCCCAGACAGACAGTGACCTCTCCACACTTTTCTCAGTTCACCCATGATGTACACCCATTCTCCCACCCTATGGGTCACTTCAGCTCCCATAATTCCATTTGCTGTCATATCCATTCCCAGCTATCTAAAACACTCACTTCCTACATGTTACTCCATTCAATCTCCTGCTCCATCTAACCTGTATTTTTCCCTTGCTAAACCTAATAACTTTATTTTTATTCACATTAACTCTCAACTTTCTCCTTTCACTCACACTTCCAAACTCAGAAACCAGGTTCTGCAGTTTCTTTATCAAATCTGCAACTAGGCCATATCAAGAACTAACTGCAACTGACTAAACTCCTAGGTCTTCCCACCCTCAGCAGACTGCAAACTTGCCGGTCTCTCCAAAACACTTGCATTCATCATCCTTACCACCCCATTTATTGACAGGTTGAATAGCCATGGTAAAATTACACATCCCTTCTGCAGACCCATCTTCACATAAAACCACTTGCCCCTATCTTCCTCTGCACAAATACCTTATGCTATTAATGAAATCCTTACAGCTTCTAGTAGCTTTCCTCCCAAACTATATAGCCATAAATACTTCCACAAAGCATCCCTATCATCCTTATCATATGCTTTTTCCAGATTTATGAATGCCACTTAACAGATCCTTTTGTTTCTCTTAAGTATTTCTCACACTTATTCTTCTAAGAAAACATCTGATCCACAATTCTTAATGCACTCCTGAAACCAAATTGTTTCTTCTCAGTCTGATACTTCATGCATGCCGCCACCCATTCATTGTCTGCTCTCCTTTACAATTTACTAGGTACTATCAACAAACTTTTACCTCTGTAATTTGATCATTCAGTCTTGTCCCCAATTCCTTTATACATTGACACTCTACAGGTATTTTGTCAATCCTCATGCACCTCACCTTGAGCCATTCATACATTAAAAATCCTTACTTACCTACTAATAACTCAGTCACCTTTTTTAAGTAATTCAACTACAATCCCATCCAAGCCAGTGACTTTAGCACACTTCACCGTATGCAAAGCATTCACCGTCCCTTCTCATTTTTACCAAACCAAGGCAGCAGATAGGGAAGTGGTAACAGGCGAAGAGGTGAAGAGGAGAGGGAGTAACTATTTCAGAGGCTTGTTGAACGTGTTAGATGATAGGGTAGCAGATGTGAAGTGTTTGGAACATTGAGCTATATGAAGCAAGAGATTCTTAGAAAATGGTTTGGTAGAGATAATTATAAGTAGAATTTTATTTCGGGTAGGAGAGAAATAACTCTACTTTTGTATACCATAGAAGACAAGTGAGTGGGGCAGGAGTAGGGGGCTAGAAACCCCCTTCTTCTTGTGTTTCAGTTTCTAAAAGATGGAACAAAAGAATGAACCAATCAGGGAGTGCTCATCCTCTTTGAAGGCTCAGGCTGGGGTTTATAAGTGTGCATGGATGTAACCAAGATGTAAACATGGGAAAGATAGGTAGTATATTTAAGGAAAGTAGCCTGGATGTTCTGGCTCTGAATGAAACAAAGCTCAAGGATAGAGGAGAAGAATGGTTTGAAAATGTCTCATGAATATTGTTGGAGCTTGTTGAAAGGGCAAGAGCTTAGGGAAAGTAGCACTAATGTTCAAGCAGGAGTTGTGGGAGTGTGTGTGTGAAAGGAAGTGAGTACTTGACAAACGTGGGTAAAATTGAAAATGGATTGCGAAAGTTGTGGTAGATTGTTAGTGCTTATGCTCTAGGCCATGAAAAGAAAGATCAAGAGAGGCAAGTGATTTAGGAGCAGCTAAGTGAATGTGTCAGCAGTTTTGATTTATGAGACTGGATATAAGTGAAGGATTATTTAAATACAAAAGGTGAATAATCTGGCAGTTGAAGGTATAACTGGGGGCATGGGATATTCAGTACAAGTTGTACCTCTCTAATCCGATGCTCTGAGGTCCGTCAACTCTCGTGCTCCAACAAGTTTTGAATCTGCAGTCATTAGTTTGTGGATCTGCCACCAGGGTGGTGCTGTTAGCAAGTTAGCGGTGATAAGGCACCAAAATTTGTTTACGCTGCAGCTGAGCTAATTAACAGTCTTGTTAATTTCCTATATTTAGCTGTATTTTAGCCCTTCAGGATGTTATGCAAGAGACCAAGAGGTGAAGAAGATGGTGATAGTGCTGATAAGTGTAAGCATAAATCAGTATCGATACTTGAAAAGGTGGTGTTGCTCAGAAAATTAGATAAAGGAATGTCTGTGAAGACTCTGTGTGAGTACTATGAGATTGGATCGTGAATTGTGTATGACTTTAAAGAAACAGGAGGAGCAGATTTTTAAGTATTTTGCTGAAAATGAAAGACAGAAAAGTTAAAAGTTTAAAGTTTCAGAAAACTTTAAAGGAATGAAAATTCTTCCACTTATCTACCATCGTACTAAAAAAGGTTGGATGACAAGTAAACTTTTTCTTGAATGGTTCGAAAAGTACTTCGTGTGTGAAGCTAGAGCACACTGCAAAGGAACAACCACACTGTCGGGCAGTGCCTGGCAGGCACAAGTGTTATGTCCATCATCAGACGCTTTGTGGCAACGTTGACGGGCAAATCAGTGATTGCCCTTGCTGGTAGTTCAGTGAAATCAGACTGCCTGGTGGTTTGACACTGGGTGTAGTGCAGCAATGCTGCTGGCGACTGAAAGTTAGCACTCTTTACACCATGTAATTTTCTGCACCGTTCTTTTTTATGCACACAGCAATAAGTGTGCCACACATCACTGTTTTTTCTTTTCAACTTTGCTGCGCATGGTGATACCGCACTCGTGTCCTGCCGACCACTTACTGGCTACTGTGCGACTTGACTGTCCAACCACCTCAACAGTGTGGAGAACAACACAGGCATGCCCAACAGACTTTACCCGTTGAGAGCAAAACCCACCGGGAACTGCCCGATAGTGTGGATGTGGCTTAACTCTGTTGGCCTCGATCCAAAATGTAAAATATTTTTGATTTTATATAATTGTTTGGCACACCCCAAAGCAGAACCTTGTTTTGGAAGCATTATTGGTGTATTATTTTGTGCTTTAAGGTCTGTTCTACCTTTGATAACACAGCAATATGTATGTGGAATGAGCTGGCACGACTAGGAGTTGGGCATATGTTTGCATAGGGGGACCCGTGGGGGTCAGTGTCTGTTTTCCAGCATTTTCTGAGGTCCAGTAGTGGTCAGGATCCAAGGTTGATGGATTACAGAGGTTCAACCTGTATTGTGAAAGGAAATGATGAACTGCTTGTGGAGTTGTGTGCAGAAAAAGGACTAGTGAATGAAAATACCTGGTTATAGAAGAGGTACATACACAAGTACATGTATGTGAGTTGGAAAATTAGTCAGCGAGCATTATTGGATAACATGCTGATTGATAGGCATGTGGTAGAGAAACTTTTGGTTGTGAATCTGCAGAAAGGGCAGCTTGTTAGATATCTGATAATCACCTTGTGCAGGCTTGGGTGAAGATTTGTAGAGGTTTTCAGAAAAATGGAAACATAATGGGTGAAAAGAGAGTAGTGAGAGTTAGTGAGCATGGAAAGGAGAACTGTGTGAAAAAATATCTGGAGAGATTGAGTGTTGAATGGCAAAAGTTAAGAGTAAATGAAGCGAGGGGAGTGATTGAGGAATGTAATGTATTTAGGGAAGCATTTTTGGCATGTGCAGGAGATGTTCTTGGCATGTGTAAAGTGGAAAGGATATTGAGTGGTGGGATGACAAAGTAAAGTGTTAGTGAAAGAGAAAAGAGAGGTATATGGGCAATACTTACAGGGAAGGAGTGCAAATGACAGAGATTTATAAGAGAAAGTGGCAGGAGGTAGAGAGAAAGGTGCAGAGGTTGAAAAAGAGGGCAATTGAGAGGTGGGATGAGCGAGTAAACTTTAGGGAGAATAAGATGTTTTGGAGGGAGTTAAATAGTGTACAAAAAACAAGAGAACAAATCGGAATATCAGTGAAAGGTGCAAATGGGGAAGTAGTTAAGGTAGTGATGAAGTATGGAGGAGATGGAGTGAGTATTTTGAAAGACTGTTGAATGTGTTTGATGATAGGTCTACAGATGCAGGGTGTTTGGGTCAGGGTGAGAAAGTCAAGTAGAGTGGTTTGGTGAAGAAGGAATAGGTGAGAAACTTTAATGTAAGATGAAATGTGGCAAGGTAGCTGGAGTGGATGGTATTGTAGTTGAATTTCTAAAGAAGGAGTGACTGTGATGTTGGTTTGTTAGTTATGATTTTCATTATACGTATGGATCATGGTGAGGTGCCTGAGGATTGGCGGAATGCATTTATAGTGCCCTTGTACAAAGCCAAAGGGGATAAAGGTCAGTATTCATACTACAGAGGTGCAAGTTTGTTGAGTGTATCTGGTAAATTGTATGGAAGAGTAGTGACTGAGAGGGTGAGGGTATATGTACAGAGCACCAGTCTGGGGAGGAACAGTGTGGTTTGAGAAGCAGTAGAGGATTTGTGGATCAGGTGTTTGTTTTAAAGAATGTGTGTGAGAAATATTTAGAGAAACAGGATTTGTATGTGGCATTTATAGATCTAGAGAGAGCATACGATATTCTTTTCAAAGTTCCTTTGTTCCCCTTTTCTTATCCTGCTATACTCATTTCATGCCCTTTTATATCTTGCAAATGCTAGCTGGCTCGAGTTCTGTCTGTACCTTTGTCACTGCACATCTAAAAGCTCCTTTGCTTTGTAACATCTTTCATTAAACCATTCCTTCTACTTTCTTACTGTGCTTTGATTCTGTAACTGATGACTTTAAAGAATGGAAACATTGATCAGGTTTGGTGATGTAAGCTATCATTGGTCATACTTAAAGGTTCAGTTAAAAGGATATGTTAAGTAGATTAAGTAGACTTCATCATCATATTGTTAATGTTAAGTTAACTGTGTCTTCCATGTTTGTATTTTGTGGAAAGAGCTCATGGAGGCTATAAGTACACTAAGTGAAATGTGATCAAGACTACTCTTCCAGGCCCCACAAAAACTCCTGTGACTGGCATTGGTACCTTTGGAATAGAGGAGGCACTCTCCCATCGTGACATCTACATAAACTGGCAAAAAGTGGATCGACTGTTCTGGAATGGTC
>JAUUDW010656679.1:0-10482 GCA_032361385.1 Panulirus guttatus | reverse complement strand
CATCGTACAAACCGGCACTTAACAAAGCTTCACCTGCCTGCAGCAATCCTATGACGCTTAGCTCTATCTACTTAAAAAAAGCAGCAACGACTGTGCGTCCCGACTAAACGTACACAGATAGATCAGCCGAGCCTGGCTCTCTTGGGTCATTATTGCCGGTGCGCTCGCTCTGTGCCATCGATCTCTCGCCGTTATTGCTGCTATCTATCTCACGCCTTCAATTTCCCAATGGTGTTTTGCGCCTGATATTCCCACTCTGTCCATATATTACATTCTTTAACTCGCTGTACTTCAATCGACGTCCATCTCTCTCGTCTTTATTGCGGCTGTTCGTCTCTCTACCTCAATTCACCAACGGCGCTCATTCTTTTTTTTTTAAATATTTTCCCCCTTTCTGTGTACGAGTATATGATTCTAACTTTTGTTTCTTGTATTCTGGCTGGCCATCCTGTATACTGTGTTTCTGCCACTCGTAACTGATGATTATCGAAGTATAAGCACATATGTAGATGACCACAATCGCAAACACGGAAATATATATCTAAAACTAAAATTACCCAAGAACCAACCTCTATAACAGAGGACTGGTGTTACCCAAGACCTTTCTAAGACGGCTCCTGCAGTTCAAGGCTGCGCTGCTCCCAGTGGCAGAGAAATGTAGACTCCTTTGGAGCTGGAAGTTCTTTCCCTAGACTATACCTCGAACGGGGATAAAGGGCTCCAGTATTCTGCGGTGTAAGGAAAGAAACAAACAGATATGACAACGGGCAACCTTTGAGTTGATGTAGCGACTTGCCTTTTGATACCTGGTCTGACTAATGGTGGGGGCTCACAAGCAGCCAGCCCTTGGGAGCAGAAACCATAATAATAACAACTACACAAGACCACACGTGAACTAACGCTGTGATACAGGGAAAGTGGGTCTTGTTTCAAGGCCGGACTGTGAGAGTTAGTCGGACTGCACTGGACTCGACTCTGTCTAGTAAGTATGTAGAGCTAGTACCTCCCCAGAGATTAAAGTCGTACTCCAAACAAGGACGAAGGAGTCCCTTAATCAGAGGAGTTGTTCAGAGAAGAACTTATGGCATCTGAACAGTTTCTTAAAGGCAGACTTAACTGTTTGTGCAATGCAGGGTTTCGAAGATAGGTTGGATGCTACAGTGATACCAAGTATGTTAATTTTGTTGCTCCGTAGTAATTACAGATACATGGAAGGAGATGGGACACTTGTGAGGGGATTTAGAAAGAGATGTGGTCAGAAATTCGGTGCTAGAGGAGTTAAACTTAACCAAATTGCGTTTGCCCCACTGGGAAATCCTGTCCAAGTCAAAGTTTATGAAGTTGTGACAAGTCGAGACGCAGATTGAGCAAGGGAAGATGGAGTGGAACTGAAGGAAGTGGAGGAATGGCAGTGTTGAGACCCTAACTTATGGATGCACCAGGTTGTATGTTGAAGAGGGAGGATTGTTAATAAAAATGACAAGGAGTTTAGGAGACAGGGCAGAGCCTCGAGGGACACCGCTTGTTGATATGACGGGGACAAAGACAGATCGGCCTCAAAAGAAGCTTGATATACTGGAGTTAAGCGAGTGAGGAAAGGCAAGAGAGTGGTCCCTGATGCCGCACCCTGACTAAAACTTCTGATTCATCGAGGGGTAAAACACAGGAGTCTCTCAGAGATGATGATCACACATTGATGAAAGAGAATATCATTTCACTGGTGAATGTTGTCTTGGGGAAGCCATATTGATGATCAGGGAGAACACTGTGATATGTATAAGTAAATGGGAGTTGAGGAGTGACTGCGAACAACAGGACGTTAACTGAAATGGTTAGAACGATCACTCTTCTTTGAGGTAAACAATACCAATACGTGTTTTCAACAATGAAAAGTTTTGGCCTTTAAACAGTGGCGGAACAGACGAGCAGATATATGCACAAGTTCAGTAGCACATCCTTCAGCATATTTAGATCCAGACGCTTATTACTTGTGTCTAGATAACGAAGTGCCTTTAAGACTGAGCGAGACGAGATTACAGGAAGGAGCATAAGATCTGGGTTAAGGTAAAGTCATCCAAGTAGAGTTGAAGCAGAAAAGAGAATAAAAATAAGAGTTGCTTCATCAGTGAGAGTGACAACTACAGAATTGTCAGAGGGGAAAAGCGAAGGAAAGGTAGTGAGACAGAAGTTGATGGTAATGCTTTCATCTGAGGACCAAGAGCCTCTGTCTGCAGATGAAGGGAAGAGGTTGTCTGTCACACGTCCTTTGGATAAAGGAACGCTTTTGTTTGTAATGATTTCGGACTGAGATAAAAGCTGAATGCGGGTCGGAGGAAGAGTAGTTTCTTCAGGTCCGATATGCCAGGTCCCTTGCCTAAATGGTCTCAGGACAGGGATGGTTAATCTATAGACTAGAGGAGGTAGTCTTAGAGTATGAGAGGGTGTATGGTACCGTTCCCTCAACACTCAACTCTGATACATGCTCAGCAGATGTGACGGTCTGAGAGATGGGTAAGGTGGGAGATGATCTGCTCCAGATCATGAAGAATGGATCGTGAGGGGTTTCATCCCCTCTTCCCACATTCTGTATGAAAATTCAACCGTTGCCAATGGTGTACCTTGAAGTCTGCCCAACGGAACACCTCAGATAGAGGATGACAGGATCTTATGGCCTCATGGCAGGAATTTAGATTACCTAAGGGAGTTATAAAGTTTGTATGGTCAGAATAGAAAAAAAAGGATAATAGTACTAGGTAGGAGACTAATCTAATTCATGTGACGTCAAGTATTTAAGCACTTTAAGGAGGACACCAAATGTGCTGGTGCTGGAAGAAGCAAAATCTCTACTTTGAAACGGAATCGTGAGTGAAGATTACAGTTAGAGACATGGAACAGGTTAGTGAGAATATCATTTAACAGCTGGGTCTCGCAGAGAGAAGTATGTCAGGTACTAGTTGATGGTTTTCAATTAAAGAAAGTTTACTGCAAAGTGTTTGGTTCATTAAAGGGTTAAAGGTCGTTTGAGGGGCAGGTACTTCCGTTACCTGAGCATTCCTCTCGTTGGCAGCAGAGACAGGCGGGAGATAATGCTTCAATAATACTGGCAGAAAACTGGCCAAGCAGGAGTTAATGGACCAACTGTAACAAATGTTGGGCCGCTGGCCAAGCAGGAGGCAGATGGCCAGCTGGAACACATAGTGGGCTACTGACCAACTAGGCGACACTGGGCAACCATAACACATGATCGGACATTGGCCAAGAAATAGACAGTGGGCCAACTTGAATATCAGCTGGGCCACTGGCCAAGAAGTTGATAGTATGCCAACTGTTATACCACTGAAAATTCCATTTTCCACGGCCATCTCTCCTCGATGCTAATGTCTGGCCAAATCCAATTTCAAACTCATTCAATTTTTTTCATGTCAATTACTGTGTTAAAGCCAGCCCAGCCCAGACCCAATCTTATCTACAATTTGCTACAAATACAACCATACAACATATCACATTAAAAAAAATCTATAGAAAAAAACATTTTTTCTCGTCTCTATCATTTACAGTTTTAAAGAAATATGTAAATATGTTCAGGGACTTTTTTTAATCTAAAGTCAGATGGAACCCACTTGAAACATCATTTACTGGAAAACGCAAACTAACAAACGATTTGTCTGATGGACAAACGATGGTTGGTCACGCTCGTTAGGACTTAAGGATCACACACACACACACACACACACACTCATCCTGCATAGACTTCTGCTGCTCTCCTGCCTCTGTCTCTCCCGCAGGGGCTGCTGCAGCCGTCTCTTGCACACATATAACCTCCTCGTGCTTTCCTGCCTTTCAGTTGTCTCTGAAGGAGTTGCCCCGGACATCTGCTTCACACATCTGTATGCTCGAGCCCAGCTCTTTCTGATTCTGTTGCTCTTGCTCACTCTTTACACACACTATGAAGGTCAAAGTAGGTAGGGAATCGTACAGTCTCGTTCGAAGGAGGGTTACAAAGCATTGCAGAAATACGTACGTTTCACGGTGCATTACTGACGGAAGAAAGATTACACATAGTTAAGGAGTTTCGAAAAGGGATCATCACTATCGTTTACATGATGTACATGTCTTCTTGCTGAAAATCTACCTTCTCTTAACCCCGAAGACTTTAAGACAGACTGATCTCTAGTGGGGGATGTCCTAGTATTTGTTATTCAGTTAAAAAGGACTTGAAATATTCAGGAACAAACCATATTTGTTTCTAAGGAAACATAACTCGCTGAAAATCACAGCACCAGATCTTTGAACATATATCGTTTCACGACAAACATCCGTGGAATCAGAAACGTTGACATTAAAACGCACAGAAATAAACGTATCTTTTTGATGCTGTTTGTGTCCTCTCCCTCCATCTGTCTGTGTGGTCATCTGTCCATCTGTCTCGTTCGTGCATCTGTCACAAACAACCTCTCCCCTGTTGTATAGCAGCGTGGGGCTCACAGTGAGTGACCCACCGACCCACGGGGGCCAGCAGGACAAGATTTCATCACATTCTGCAGATTCTTCCGTCGAGTTCAGCCGTGTCACATACACACTCCCTCTATTGCTTCCCCCTCCTCTTCCGAACATTCCATTTTCTTTTTCTATATATATATTTCGCTGTTAATATTACGAGCACACACACGGTTGTTCAACACTTACGTGTCTACAAGTCTTTCCATCTGGCCCTTCTCTCCAGTTTTTCTTCAAGAATTTCCTTGGAAATCCTTCGTCTTCTTGAGATTTCTTTACCTCCAGTTGTGTCCAGGGATCCAACGTCTTTCCCACTGGTGACGAAATCCGTTTCAGATGGTTACGCTCGCCTGTCTTCTCTCACTCGTACTGTTATGGCTGGCATTGTCTGATTATGATTCCTTCTTTGTCTCAACTGCACCAGCTCTCTTGTGTTGAAAATCAGCATCTTACGTGACTCATTCTCTTGTTCTGTCTCCATTAAGTGCTTCTTCGTCTCCTAGGCTGATGAATGTAAGAGATGTCGAGCGACTGATTTAGTGATAGGACATTGACCAGCTAGAGATGTTGAGTGATTGAACTAATGATGACGGGGAAGTAACCTGCTAAAGTTGAATTCGAAAGAAAGAAAATAGAAGGAGTATCTTATTAACAACCGCACTGCTAGTTGCCAGTGGGAAGGTTTATTCATTTTTACACGCAAGCAGAACTGATGAACACCATCACGAATATTCATTTCTGATTGAACACTCACCCAATACTAAATTGCATTGGCTCCAGTGTAACAAACACATGATATATGTAAATTTACGCAGATTTCGCTGAAGAGAATCACGCCTTAAGCTTTCACAGTGTATGCATTTTTCAACATCTGACGCTTCGGTTTCAACACAGCATAACAAACAATACCTACGTGCACGACAAGGGTGTCAGAAATTATATGCCTGTCGGTGGTATGTACATGTTATGAGGCGAGGTTGATTGTGTGAGGAAATCGCACGAGATGAAAGTATGATACGCCAGGAACGGTCGGTCGGCTTTGTTAAGTAAGCGACGGAAAATGAAGTTATCCAATGACGTGCTTTCTCTGCCACTCTCCTTACCAGAAACTTCTGTCTCTTTGATATTTCCCTTTGAGAGAGAGAGAGAGAGAGAGAGAGAGAGAGAGACTGGAACGACCTGGAGATATAGCACTGACAGGCCTCTCTCATTCTTTCTAGGTACGTCGGAAGCTGACTAGAGGATGGACGACTCCGTGGATCCGACAAAGTAAGTACGAGAATTTGACTTCCAGTCGTACCTTTGGTTGGGTGGAGGAAGGTAGGTGGGATGTTCCAGGAGGAGTAGATGCGGGTGGAACTGGAAAAAAAGGGAATGCGATCCAGTCACGGAAACCTCGACTTGAGGTTAGCGGGTGTCATAGGATGTGTTAAGGAATAAGAGTATTTAGTCTGAAGTGTTGTTGATAGGATATCTCCCCAAGTTAGTTGCGAGATCGAGATCATAATGTGAGAGAGATGTTCTGGGAGGTTTAGAGACGGTCGTGAGCTGGATATGTAGTTATCGTAAGGGGATCATAGGTTGAGTAAGTGCCTGGAAAGAGGAATTCTCCAATAGGCAGATTTCTTTCCTTTATGTTAGCTGAGACGGCACGGGCAGCTGAAGCCCTAATCAAGGCCATCCCATTAACGCTATATATACGTAAATACCCTAGCCTGAGCCAGGTACGTATTTTATCGACCAACCACCAGGGGTGGATGAACAGCTGGGTTGACTGTGGACCGACTGCCGCAAACTAGGATTCGAACCTATGCGCTCGACCCTGGGCCGGGGGCGACCCGTGAATACGTCACGGTCAGGAACGCTAACCGCTACACCACAGGAGGCCATTAACGGCAAAATTATCAACAGAAAAATAACCAATAATGGCGTTCTTAGTCTTTGCACTGAATGCTTTCCACAGTAGATCTTACGTATATATACTCAGCTACAGAAACGTCATTCGTAAAGATCGAAACTATATAACGAATCATTACCTTCTGGAGAAAGGTTTTGTGATAGGACACTACTGTGTACGCTATCAGTGGCGTAAGAGGGAATGGGTAGATAGATTATAATCAAGGTTTGAATGCAGAGACTTCATTTGTTATTAGGAAAATTCTGTCTGTTAGAAACTTCCTTGGTTTGGATGGATTGCGTCTCAAAGTGATTGGCAAGTCCTAGTTAGACAGCAAGATAGGAAATTGGCATAATAGCTTTGATAACAGAATTAGGGTACTTGAGATATGCAGTTTACTTAACTTCAATACCAACGAAGAGGAGATTGAAGAATTTACGGAGGGATTTGAATAATTTACGAAGGGATTTAGTCTTGCTATGGGATACATTTATGTAGGTGTGAGGCAGGGCTGTGTGATGTCACCTTGGCTTTTTGATATACATATGGGTGGAGTGATAAGCGAGATGGTGTGTGGTCGTGAGATATGGTGTTTAGTGGCAAGCCTGTTTGCGGATGGTACTGTGTTGTGTTCTGAGAGCGAAGAAGAGTTGCAGAAGATTGTAAGTGTGTTCTACGACGTGTGTAAACGGAGGAAATTGAAGGTAAATGCGAGTAAAAGTAAAGTAATGGTGTTTAAAAAGAAACAGAGGGAAAGTATGGATTTTGTAAAACCATATAGAGTGAAAGAAGAAAGTGTACTAAATTGTGCTGTGGATATGGGAGGAAAAAGGCTGGAAGAAGTGAGGGAATTTAGGTACCTGGGAGCTGTCTAGGGTAAGTTTGGTGATATGAAATGAGAGATAAGGAAGAGAGCAGTACAGGGTAGAAGAGTCATTGAGTCCCTTAATAGAATGATGAAGGGCAGAAGTGTAATTATGGAAGTGAAGAAAGGATTAAGGAACAGTATAGTCCTCCCAACCCTAACCTATGCAGCCGAAGGATGGACGTGGAATGAGGCTCAGAGGGCAAGAATCCAGGCCGTGGAAATGAGATATTTGAGAGGGGCATGTGGTGTGACTAAATGGAATGAACAAAGAAATGGAAGGGTGTATGAGAGATGTGGTATGGCAAGGAGTGCAAAGGGAATTAATTGTGGAGTGGTAGAATGAGTGAAACGTAATACTTTGAGGTGGTTTGGGCATGTGGAAAGAATGCAAGAGTGGGAGTTTTCAAGGAGAGTATATGATAGTACAATTAAAGGGGTTGATGTGAGTGGAAGACCACCTGTGACATGGGCAAATAGGGTGGAGGAATACTGGAGGGAGAGAAACAGGAAAAATGAGTGGAAGTGTGCAAGGGAGGCATATTAGGACAGGGATAAGTGGACTCTTTTTGCCTTGGCCACCCATTGATGGGAGTTGCCAGAGGGAATGGGCATCAGAGATAGATAGATAGATAGCTGTATTGCATTACAATAGCGAATGCAGTTCAGACTGAAAAAAAAATCAAATTCTTTTTTATTTATTATGATCAGTGTATATGAGATCACACTTGTACTAGATAATCATTTGTATAAAAGAATTTTGTATATGATAGGGAAGCAACTTGGAAAAAACAAATTGAATTTTCATTGGCTTTTACCATGGTAATTCTCA
Organism: Panulirus guttatus; assembly: GCA_032361385.1. Lineage (NCBI taxonomy): Eukaryota > Metazoa > Arthropoda > Malacostraca > Decapoda > Palinuridae > Panulirus > Panulirus guttatus. Next base: position 2,391 of record JAUUDW010656679.1, on the reverse strand, counting down.
AGTGCATCTTTACAATAAGAAAGAATTCACAATTCTCAGTGTGCTATGCTTTGCTCCGAAAATTTAAACACCTCGCACAGGTATCAAATGATCTAGGAAGAAAAATCAGTGAATTTGATGAAAAACCAACTGAAAAAAAAATCCAAAAATTCAAAATGTAATAGAATTCAGCATCTGATGATCCACCTTTCCCTTAGTTAGTCTATTAGAATGGTGTTATGTACAGTAATTGGGGAATTTTTCTTTAACATTAAAAATAATTGGGGCTATATGAAATAAGAAAAATAGGTAAGCTCTTTTTTTTTAAATGTAAACTGCGAGTTGATATTGTGAATTTCAAATAACTTTATACAGCACCTTACATTTCATCAACAAATAAAGATAATGAGTATAGATTTTGTTTTTATTACTGTTTACCTTACATCACTGAAGTTTTACTTTTGTTTAAGCTTTTAGGATTTTATATTTGATACAGTTAGAATATTTTTGATATAAATATTCTGTGGCTTCAAAATTTTGTAAATCCCCAGACTTGAAATGTTGCAAAGAATTGGGTGCCAACATGTTGAGGAGGAACTGCATATTTACTTTATTTACAGAGAAAGAGAATGGCTGGAGTATGTGGAGTTCTGCGTGGTATACAGTGTCATCAAAGAGAGAGCTTTGTTGCTTTATTGCGGATACCATCTGTTTTGTCATGCACTACCAGATCGCCATTTTGTATGAAAATCACACAGGTAAAGTAATGGTTGTATGATTTGTAGGTATGGTTGTGTTATATGAGACAAAAGTTTTAGAGCTTGTGTTTAAAAATACGACTGTAAATTGCTTCAGATAACTAGGCACCCCAACTTGTTTTGCTAGTGTGTGTGGCTGGGGATCTCAGTTTTCATTATCATTCTGTACACTGGGTGCATTTGACTTTGGACAAAAGGGGAATGCTTACATCTGCTTTTATCCTAAGATGCAATGCCATTTTCAAGGGTGAAAAGTGAGAGGAGTAAATGGTGAATGTAAAATGATGGAAAGTGCAGACACTATTAGAAAGGATTATTTGTACATGTTAGGTTTGTGTGAGACAAGGTTAAGTGGTTGTGAAACTTGGAGTGGAAAGAGGTCAGCATGCTCTTAATGGACTGAACCAGAATATATGAAGCAGCCTGAGTGAACCATGGAAAGGTCTGTGGGCTTGGTTGTCGATAAGTGGATGTGGGTGTGTATCGTTGCACATGACAGCTAGAGAATGGATGTGAGTGAATGCAGTCTTTATTTTTTATTTGTCTGTTCTTGGCTCTACCTCGCTTATGCTGGAAATGGTGATTAGGTATGAAAAAATGGTTCCAAATGTACATTGTAATCTTAGAGAAGAGCATGCTGATGATAAAACCCTGGAAAGAATATGAAAGATCATTGGAGGATGTAAATCAAGGGAAGAAACTGTGATTGATGAGTGATTTGAATGGATTTGTGGGAAATGGTAAAAGAAATGCTATTTAGGTTTGAGATTGTGTGCTTAAATCACTTTATCAAATGGGTATGTGGGTATAATGCACCAGTACGCATGAGTGATGCAAATATGTATTTTAACCCTTTTCCTACTTTGTTGATCAAGTGTCAAATTCCACAAAAGAAGTAGATTTTTTTATTTTATTTTTGCATTAACTTTTCAATGTCAAATGGAGTTATATTTTTTAGGTTTGCAATAGTATTACCAGACAACCATGCTAGATAGATAAAAATGATGATGTATACCAAAAGATACAGAAAAATATGAAATATTATACCCCTGTAAATGGTACACAGATTCACTCACCAAAGTCATTAAACAGCTAGAATCATTATTTATTGTAAATTTAGTGAATACTTTCATACAGTATATGATATCAGTATCTTAAATTTTTTTTTAATGTTGAAGGCTCCAGTCACAGACAAAAGTCCACATCAAGGCCGGGCCTTAATTAAAGTATAGAGAGAATTATGAAATGGAAAAAGAAAAGACAAGGGTAAGTATTTACGAGTTTTGGAGGAAGAGAAAGACCTGTCTTTTGAAATGTGCAATGTCATAGTTATTGGGAAAGACATGAGAAGGTAGAGAGTTCCAAAGCTTTGATGCGTAGGGAAAGAAGCAGGTATTGAAACTGCCCACCCTTGAATTGCCGATGGCCACACAATAATCATGTTAATCCACAGCTTGCTGAGTATTTTGTGATCTAGCTAGTGGTGGGGGCATACAAGCAGCGTGCTCTTAGAAGCAAAAACCAAAGTAATACCTATAGAACAGGGAAAGTGAATCAACATTGCAGTGTAGGGCATGGGGGTCAAGTTTGAAAGTTAGCCAGGGACAGTTATAAGTCGGATTGCTTTCAGCTCAACTCTGTTAAGTAAGCATAC
>JAUUDW010656668.1:0-10482 GCA_032361385.1 Panulirus guttatus | reverse complement strand
TCTGCTTCCATGGTTCCATTTGCTGCCAAGTCCACTCCCAGATATCTAAAACACTTCACTTCCTCCAATTTTTTCCCTATTCAAACTCACTCCCAAACTAACTCGTCCCTCAACCCTGCTGAACCTTACAACCTTGCTCTTATTCACATTTACTCTCAATATTATAGGACTGTATTATTTTGGCTTCCAAAAGGATGACAAAATTTTGCTGTGTGTGAAAAAAGCAAAGTAGACAGACCTGCTTTGCCGTTTGTATTCCTATCTCGCAAAAGCTAAGACATTCAATGCCACAGAAACCTATGGAGCTCATACTGCAAGGAAAAAATCTAAATCACTTTTATATGTAGCAGATCTCTAAAAACAATGAATCTGACAAGGGGAATGACAACTCTGTCTCTATTATTCAGTGTAGTCTACTTTCTTTTGAGACAAGAATACTTAATAAGGCAGTCTGAGAAGTATAATCCATGAAAACAATTCACACCTACAAAATGAAGTGCAAACTTCTTCATTGCTCAAATGTCAGACTGGTTCCAAATTGGCAAAAAGGCTTGTCATCATTAATGACACATGCTACATGGTTTCTGTCAGAAGATTTTGGTTCATTACTTAATCATGAGTATGGATTACACACACACAAACATACGTGCATAAAAAAACTACCAAAATTAGTATTAGTAACTTCAGAAATGCTATGGTAAAGAGGTCAATTCCTTTGATGAACACTGATACATGGGTGAAATGAAAGAAGCCAAACTTACACTAAACAAGTAAGAATAGTATAAGAAATAATAGCAATACTTACATATTCCTCTTAGGAGACACCTGAGAATCATGTTCAACTTCTACCTTTGGACATGTCATCTTTGGCTTTGCAGCTGCACGTTTAGCTAAAAATTCACGCCTCATAGAGTCACCACCTGATGAACTAACGGTTGAAGATCGTGGCCGATGCCCTAGAGGGGAGTCACTTAACCCCTCCATACGTACTTTAGATGGCGTTTGCACTGGAAATGGATGAGGCTTCTCTATCACATTTGAAGGGATACTTGAAGGTGGGTCCTGGAAATCAACAATGAACAGCACTGATATTTTCATTAATGAAACATGAGTTTTCAAGACGTAAATTATAGAAGAATAATAAAAACAAAATGACAGGAATGGATTCATAACTTTGTTATTCTTGAAATATCCATACATGGATTGCTATTGTTATTCTGTCTGCAAATATACGATCTCTCCTTGTCACACATAATGCTTGAAAACACTTAACACACACAACTCATTCTTCAAAACTCTAAATTTTCCAGTGGAGGGCACAATGCACTAACTGCCCTTTGGCAAAATGGTAGGAGCAGTAGACAGAAGTTGTAGATAAGAACATCATCTATCTATCTACCTATATCTCTGATGCCAGTTTCAATCGGAACTCCCTCAAAGGGGTGGCCATGGCAACACTGTCTCCATAACTAAAGAACTCCAGAGCTGCTTCTTAGCCTTTAGTGCCTCACCCTTAACAGGCCACTGGCAGAGGGCAAGTCCAGCTCAGTGTTTGCAGAGGCTCCTATCTAACGTTCCTAATGACTACTTCTATGTAATGCTCCTACCTGCTGCTTTTACCTAGTGTTTCTACCTAATAATCTTGCCTAAATGTTCCTACCTACTACTTCTATCTACTACTCCTACCATTTTGCCAAATGGCAGGGCTTGCACATAGCGCTTGGCTTGCACATAGCGCTCACCGCAGGAAAATCTAGAGTTACGAAGAATGAGCTGTGTGAGTTAAGTGTTGACAAGTGTCACATATGTCAAGGAAAAATTGTATGTTTGTGGACAGAATGCCAGTAGTTAACATGTTAGTGAGGCAGCAAGAAAAGACAGCTACCTGTGTCAGAGGAGTGCAACTCGACAAATGTGAAAGTGCTGGCTCACTAAGCAGATGTACTAACCCTCCTGATACCCAGGTGGGCAATATTTGTAATATACCTCCCTGGTCGTTGGCTGCCTACCAATAAGAGCAATTACCGCAATTAAACAATTGAAGGGGTTGATGTGAGAGGAAGACCAACTGTGACATGGGGATATACAGTGCAAGAATACTGGAGGGAGAGAAATGGTGGAAGAATGCATGGAACAGTGTATGCAATGGAGGCATGTAAGGACTGGGATAAGTGGAGACTCTTTTGTTATGGCCATCCTCTTGATGGGAGTTCCTGGTGGGAATGGGCATCAGAGATATAGATAGATAAACAGAATAGGTAGCATTAGTTGTAGGTGGGGACAATTAGATGGGAGCATCAGGTAGAAGTAGTAGGTTGGAACATTAGGTAAAAGTGGTTGGTATGAATATCAGGTAGGAGCCTCTGGAAACACTGCACTACAGTTGCCCTCTTCCACTGGCCTGTTAAAGAAGAGGCACTAAAAGGCTACAAAGCAGTATTGGAGTTCACCAGCTATGGTGACTCTTTTGCAGCGGCCACTCCCTTGAGGGAGTTCCAGAAGGGAAGGGGCATCAGAGATATAGGTATATATATATATAGCCATTAGTGGATTCAAATTTCTACAAGCACTGGAGTATGAACTTTGCATGAGCCATAAATGAACAGAATATAGCAGTCCATTCACACTAAATTCTAATCAGTGGTTGCAATGACAATATACTATATACTTATAAAATTTAGGGTACTAAGACCTGAATATTCAATGAAGGGGTGCTACCGGACTACATCTGCTCTAAGTGACACTACAAATGGAAAGCTTTCTTTGGTGCAGCTTCATCACTGGAAGCACAGTTTTGTCAAAGAACTTCTCACTCCAAAGGAATCTATCTTTCCCTGCTACTGGAATCAGCACAGCCCTGAGCCACAGGAGTCTTAAGAAAGGGCTTGAGAAACACCAAGACTCTCTCACAGACACATGTCCTGGAGTAATTATATAAGAAAATGACTATTCAGGAGAGTGAGAGACATGGATGGGATAGATTGGATATGATCAACATGGTATACAGGGGGAAATGTTCTGTCAATGGGCTGAACCAGGGTATATATAATTGATGAGATATACCAAGGAGTAGTTTGTAGGGCTTGCCTTTTATCAAAATAATCATTTCACTTACAGATCACTGTGCTTATATAAAATATCATCTTCAATTTTTTTTTTTTTTTCAGCACTAAGCTGCCCAGCATTTAACACCAAATTCAAAAAAATATGCAAACAGTAATACAGGTTGTGCACATATACATATGATATCTCTAGGATTTTTGTCTCTCCTTTAAAAAGAAATATAACATACCTCCTCACTAACAATTTCTTTCTCTGTATTGTCTCCCTCTCGACCCTCCCTTTTTAAAAGTTGGTTGAAAGATGTTGTCAAACTCTTCTTGGCTCGACGGAGAGAAGATTCCAAGTTAGCACCAATTTGATTATCTGGCCTGGTGATGAAAAAAAAACTGTTTTACTGATGAGAAAATCTTCTGTACTCTGGCAAGATTTTCTTATAATGCATACTATGCTATCCTATCCAGTTAAGGAAGCTGGATTCACACAAGGAATATTCAACAACTCTAACAGAGTAAATGTGCTTTTTTTCAAACAGTTGTTTCAAGTAAGCCAGTTAACTATAGCCCTTAACATTAAAACTGATTTGTTTTACTTTTAAGGGAGAAGGATCACTATAAAAGGATGAAGTGTGTATGAGACAGAGTATCTTAAAGATATGACTTAAAATGATAGGGAAAGAGAAAATGTTTACTGTATAATACAATTGAGGTAAGGATGAACAGGAACAAATATAAGGATGAGGAGAATATTATAAAGGTGAGAGAAAGAAAAGCAATAAAATCCTTAAACAAGAAAATTTGGTAGTTCAGATAGAGTGATGAGCAAGATGGTGAAAAACAGGTGTAAAATAACTGTGCAGAGGATCTGTAAATGTGTGTATAATACAATGGAAAAGTGTTGAGATGGCTACTGACAGGACGAAGGCAGGAACTCTTCCACTGTGTAACGGAATGGGGAGTAAAAGTGACAGTATAAAATAGAATAAGTCTCTTAAACAGATTTGGCAGCCTTTATGGTTGGATTGTGATGATCTTGTTAAAATGCTTAATGAAACCACTGTTTGTAGTGGAAGGTAGGAAAAGAGGTGAGAAGACTAGATTTTCACTTTTAGAGGGTAATTAGACCAGTATTTTGCAATTAGAAAGGTACTAAAAAAGTTCTAAAGAAAAAGATGGGGTATGCAGCATTCATGGATTCTGAAAAGCCATAAAGAGAATTATGAAACTCTCCGGAAAGTTCTGGCTCTATGGTGTACAAGGAAGGCTTCTGAATGTTCTCTAAAGCTCTGAGAATAGAAGTTGTGCATTGTGAAACTTAAGCAGTTACAAATAAGTGTGAAAGCTCATCATGGTTGTGTGATGTCCTCATGACCATTTCATGGTTTTATGGACGAAGCGTAATGAGAGATGAAAGCAAAAGAGGGTCACTGTGACATAATAATTATGGAGAAAAAGATTGGAAGTTGCCACAGTGCGGTATGCAGGTAATGCTGTATTGTTAGCTATATCAGAAGAATTGGACAGAATGGTGAACTGTTTTAATGATGAATGTAGGAGGCAGATTATGAAAGGTAATGTGAATAAAAGTACAATATTAGTTTTTGTAAGGGATGGAAGATCATAGTAATATCAGTGTGCATGGTGAGAAATTCAGAGGTATGGATTGGTTTACATATCTAGGACTAAAGTACTGTAAGGATGATTGGGGGAAAGCTGAATTTGAAAGAAGCCTTGAAATTAACAAAAATTGAAGGAGAAATGAGAGTTCTGGTAAATGGAAAAACTCAAACACAGAATTTCTACTGATCTCTCTATTGAAAACTCCTTACAACTCTCATCTATCCTTTGACGGTTCTGTAATTCCACTTCTTGACTCAATGAACATACTTAGTATTTCTGTAACATCCACTCCTTCTGGGAAACTCCACATTACACGAATAGCTAAGTCTGTCCCTAAGAAACTGGGTGTCTTGTTTGGATGTCGAAACTTCTTCTCTTCTAAACAGTTACTCTGTTTATACAAGGGACTGATTTATCCTTGTATAGAGTACTACTCTCACATTTGGGGTGATTCTAGCTCTGTATCCTTACTTGACAGAGTTGAGTCAAAAGCAGTCCAACTCATAAACTGTCCCAGGCTAACTTCCAAGCTTGTCCCCCTTGCCCTACACCACAAAGCTGGTTCACTTTCCCTCTTCAATAAGTATTACTTTGGTTTTTGCTCCCGAGAGCTGGCTCCTTGTGTGCCCACACCACTGGATAGATCATGCAATACTCGGCAAGCTGCTGCATCACATAATTATTGTATGGCCATCTGCAACTCAAGGGTGGGTCGTTTTGATTCCTGCTTCTTTTTCTACATGCTTAAGCTTTGGAACTCTTTACCTTCTCATGTCTTTCCCAATAACTATGGCCTGGTACATTGCAAAAGACAGGTCTTTCACTTTCTCAAAAATTTGTAAATAGTTTCCCTTGTCTTTTCTTTTTCAGTTTCATAATTCTCTCTATATTTCAATTAAGGCCTGACCTTGATGTGGACTTTTGTCCATTACTGGAGCCTTCAACAAAAAAAAAAATCTCTGATGTATGGACATACAAATAGTGGAGATGGATAACTTATATCATAGCTGGAACTAAAGGACACAGCAAGGAGAGATGTAAGAAAGATATGAAGTGTGAAGAAGCCATCAAATGTCACATGGATGAAAATCCTTTAGGATGGCACAGCCATGTAGTACATATGGCAGGTGATAAGGTTGGTCAACAAGATACTCTGCAGTATAGAAGGTACAAGAAGGAAAGTTAGATCATGGAAGAGATGGATAGGTGCAATGAAAGGATATTTCACATTAAGACATTAAAGGAATGACTGGGGACTGGATGTAATGGAAGCATTTTGTGTATGATAATGGTGTCAATGGAGAAGTCTGTTGCATCATCTTATTGTGCAATGTGAAAAAGTGAGAACTGTATGTGTGTATGTTTTAATGGAGTCATGGAAAACCATGAATACTCAAAACATGATGATGTGGTTGGTAAAATGGAATGCATTATTCTAAATGTGAATATCATAAACATGGTTGGCAAAACTATGGTAGGGCTTAAGGGACTCCTGTACTTCCTTGGGTGACTAAAGAAGCTATTTCAAGACACATTCACCAGTATTGTAAAGGTCATCAATCAAAAAATTACACATTATAAAGAAAACTAACTTGACTCCCCCACCAGGGAGAGCTGTATGGGAGTGTGTGGCCTGCTTGCTTTCGAAGTGAGCTCTAAGAAGCATCATCAGAATGTTGTTCTGTAGTTGCGTATCAGATGTTTCGGCCCCCTCATACTTAGCAATCAAGATATCCTTCTCTTCATCAGGAAGGGATGATAAACGCTTCTTAATGGTAATATGTGCCTTGGCAGCTGGTAACCCTTAAAAGAGATACAATAATGAGATGTGGTTATCATCATGTAAATTTGTCAAAAAATCAAAACACATAACTATGATAAACTGAATAATGCAATGGTAAATTCACAAACTACATATAGTAAAAGCTGGCTAAAATCCTCATTTCAGAAATAATGCCAGACAGTACCACTCAAAATTTCTTTACATAATATTTCAACATGTACTGCGCGTACTGTGATCCTCTGCCTCATTCTCTAGTGAAGATAAAATACACAAAAGTGCAACTATGACTTACTGTGTTTCACTCTCCTCATGGTTTTCAACAAAACACTTTGATGTCATGCATCACTGCGATTTATATGCAATATATTATATTGTTATGCTGACATTCATCACGAATATTAAGTTAAAACATTAGGCAGAAGTAGTAGGTAGGAACATGAAGCAGGAGCATTAGGTAGAAGTAGTAGGTCAGAACATTAGGTTGAAGTAGTTGGCAGGAACATTAGGTACAAGCCTCTGGAAAAACAGTGCTAGAGTTGCCTTCTGCCAATGGCCTGAAAAGGTTGAGGCACTAAAGGATAAGAAGTGGCACTGGAGTTCACTAGTAGCAGGGACTCTTTAGCCATGGCCACCCCCTTGGGGGAGTTCCAGGAGGGATACAGGATAGAGATATAAGTATTCAATATAAAAACAAAAAATACTTAAATAATGCTTATAAATCACGGTCATATAAAACAGTCCAATATGCCTCCAAATACCAGTGTCATATAGCAAAAATCACAGCCATTTGTAATTATGATAAAAGTTTCATATACAAAAAATAAGTTTGAAGCATATGCACTGAAGTGCTATACAGTATGTTGTTAAACATTACACAGAATATCCCTAAATACCTCTTACTGATTGCATATACTCTTCTATCACATGAATCCCTGAAAAATGCTCTTCTAATCCAATGATATATGCAGTTATGCTTAACTCAAACATCTTAAATCTGGAAACCCTGGGGCTGAGATGCCAAATTTCAGTTTTCCAAATTCTGTGCACTGGTAATGGAAGCAGATGATTTGAAATACATTTGAAGCAACTTTCCAAATTCTGGCTACTGATAATAGAAGCAATCCAACAGAAAATATTTGGAACCGCAATATAGAGAACAATGAATATAAAATCAAGAACGAAGAATACCTTTCTTAAACACACGTATAATATAGAACTAAATGCCCTTCCAACCTTAGCAAGATAGCATTAGAAACACATGAATAATGGTCTCAAGTGCACACATCCACTCTCTATCTGTCAAATATAACTTAGTGAAACTAGATCCCATTATCCACAGCCAAGTCCTAAGGACCACACCATAGTTTACCCTGATCACTTCATATTCCTTCGTTCAGCTCACTGACAGTATAACACCTATCATACATTACATACTTCCAATTCATTTTATCTTGTGCAAGCCTCTCTCCACTCTGAATACGAGATAATGTCAATGAGGCCCTTCGCAAGCTTGAATACCGACACAGAAATATGATCTTATGTAAAGTAGATTACTTTGCTAAGCACATTTTCAGCTGCCTTATACTCTACCTGTATGTATAAATTTCCAGTAGCTCTTCATGATATGTAAAATATATTCCCATGCTCAATTGTGTTATCTAATCCTATATTCTAAATAGTTTCACACATATTCCCTATTTCCCTTGTTAGTGTCTAGAACAGATGACTGAGCCTTAGAGTGACAAATTCTCACTTAGCCCCCTTTTCTATTCCTTCTTTTGGAAAGTAAAACAGGAGGGGAGGATTTCCAGCCCCCAACTTCCTAAATTCTATGATGCGATATATTTTTGTGCATCTGGCTTTATTTCAACAATGATTAATTACGACAATGAATATCACATATTGTTTAATATATTTATCCAAAACAAAGTGATAAGATCTACAAGTAGTAAGAAAGTTAGGTGCAGAAAGTGACTATTCGTTTTTATTATAATGACTAACATGGTACAGGAACCACTCATGGCTATCTAAGGTGAAAAGAGAAAAGTAACAAAAAAAATTAATATGAGCTTCTCAGGTGTTAGCAGACCTGACTCTTAAGAGGTAGAAGGTTATAGAAAGAGGGGTAGATGAGAGAAAGAGAATGCCACAGCTTTTCTGTATGAGGAAAGGAGTCAATCCTTGTGTAGTACTTTTCCACACACAAACTTTGGGAAGCCGCAGCCACAAGTTCAAGACTTGGTAGTGGACACATGTAGAGAGCTAACAAAAGCAGTGGCCAAAATAAAACCTGTAAACAAGGGAGAGGGCAGCAACATCAAAGCAGAGATAACAGGAAGGTTGGAGAGAGGTAATACCTGGAGAATAAATGAGACAGAGGGCCTTTGATATCAATATGACTAAGAAAGTGGGGAAGAAACATCCCAGATATGTGAGATGAATCTATTGACAGATGATCAAATAAATACAAAGCCAACTGAGCAGAAAGAGACAGGGGATGAGTAGTAGAGCTGCTAGGCAGGAATGAGGCAAAGGTTTTGGTGGCAAGGCTAATTTTATTAGCAATAAAAGTACTTCCTGTATATAACCATAATATCATCAGTAATTCATTTGTAGTTTAAGAGACTTTTGCTGTTTGATTATCACCTTTAAAGTAGCTTAAATATTCTGAATGTATGTCGGTATCTATGCTTTTTGTTTCTATTACATTTAGTTCATGAAGTGTACCCTTATCTTATTCTAAATCCAAAATAATGATTATCAGAATTCTAGAGTTAACATTAAATAAAAATATACTATATACTCTACAATTAGTAAAAACTTGATAAACAAAAACAAAAATATATGTCTGAATATTCTGCACATCTAATAATGATAAGAAAAGGAAAAGCCTGGTAAACTACCACCAATCTTCTTACTGTGTTTAAGCTCACGTACATTAAGCACTTCTATTGTTTATGATCATCTCCACTTCCTCCCCACCCCTTCCTGTAATCTGCCTTTCAGTACAAAAATAAAGGCTACAGTAATGACCATATGAAAATAGGGAGGTAAAGACTATTTTCAATTTATCAAAAGTAAAATTATTTCTTTCCATCATATATGATAATTACATTGGCACAAAAATACGAACACAAAAATGTCCTCAGAAACTTGGGTATTGAAGATTAACTTACCTTCAACTTCTGCACAGAGCTGACTGAACCACTTCATTGGGCACTGTTCACACAGGAGATTCTCCTGACGCTCACGAACTTGTGCCTCATGCACAGCAGTGAAGGCTTTACTGAGGGCTGAGTAAAATTCATTAAACATTACAACATCTATACTTATAGAAGGATAATTCAGATAAAATAGGTGTGCAAGACAAAGTTATGATTCATGGACATATGACCGGAATGGACAAGGTGGAAAGGTGTGATACTAGGATTACCAAACAATACAGATGAATAAGCAAAGGAAGATGTTAAATATTCTATGAGAGAAAGGTGGTGTTACATGTGTCCAAAACTTTGGTCTAGATGAAAAGTCCCACATTCATTCTAAAAGTTTTCCAATCTATTTCCTATTCTTCTTATAGAGAGGCATGTGTGCAACTAATGATATATCTAGATCTTCTTTGCACAAGAGCAATTTTAATTTCCACAACAAGGGATCAAAAAAGGTGGGATGGAATGTGGGCACATGAGCTGTGAACTCTAGAACACCAGTGACAGGGAACTTTTCCTGTACACACTCTAGAAACTTGTGTCTCCATGATTCCCTGTCACTACAGGAATCCAAATTCTGCCAGTTTTTCACTCTTTATAACTGAATTTCCCTATCATCAGTGCTTTACATGAAGAATGCATGTTTTTCTTCTTCATGTACCAACCTGATTGCTCCTTTGTTGTTGTCAGTAAATATCTGTTCCAAAGCACTAAAATTCTTTAGAAGGATAAAACAATAACACCACTATGCACTTCTTTCCTGCAGTTATCCTCCCCATTAGGTACTGTCTAAATAAACTATCTACAACTA
>JAUUDW010656657.1:0-10483 GCA_032361385.1 Panulirus guttatus | reverse complement strand
ACTGGAGCCTTCAATAAAAAAAAAAAAAAAAAAAAAATGTTCTGTCCTTGTTGTGCCTAAGTTTTATCATTTGATTGGAAAGCATCTCCCTCTCAATCATCTTTTTGGTCCTTGGGTTTCTGAGAAACTGAAGTCGACTGTTTTATGAGATATATGATATATGAAGGTTATTTTGGTAAAAAATCTTGGGTCCATGGTTACCTGAGATTGCCAGTTACCTAAGTATATAATGATTATAAGTTTTGTAGGTTAGTCCCCAAGGCAGGAGGTATGCAGAGAGTAGCAAAGACTACTTTGAGCAATATGAAAATAGCTTCAGGGTCACCTGGAGTCACCTGAATCATGTCCTGGTAAGAAATGAGATGTACTTGAGGCACAAGCTTTTTTCCCCACACTCATAATGTTCCAGCCTTTTCAGCAATGATGAGGTGTTTCCCCTGGACCTCTTATCTTAGCATGTACAATACTGACTGCACTATTATCTGCCATGAATTAATACAAAATGAGATGACAGGCACTGAGTTTGTTTATGTAATTACTAAGCATGCATTTTTCTCAAACTAGAAGGCCATGACCAATGTAGGTTTTGTTTTGTCATGAAATTTATACTTAAATTACCTTTGTATGTGTATGGTACAAAACCGAGTACTGCACCATTAATCTATGGTGTATGTGTGCATCAAAAATATTTTATATTAGTGAAAAAAAGAAAAAGTGAACAAAGGTGATGTGCAAGTGGCTGTCACATTCACCTAATGCCTAGTGTCCCAAAGTCAGGAACTTGCATAACAAACTATTTCAGTACATCCCAAACTCAAGACCAGTGGGTCCTTACATTACCAATAACAGAATTTCTACTAGATCCCAAACCTAGTCCAGTGGGGTCTGGAGGGTACGTCAGAAGTCAAATATTGATACTGTGTCCATCATTGTATATACACTTATGATTCAGCTCCTTGCATATATTTTCTACAACCCTTCCCTCTGAATCCCTCAGCCTGATCAACTGCTCTTTAAAAGAAAATTTACTTATGATGAATAGAAAACTGTATTATCTCCAGTTATCAAGTATATCCTTTTCAAAATTTCTGTTCCTCCTTTCTTATCCTGTTGTATTCACTTTTTGCTCTCATATAACTTTCAAATGCTGTCTAGATGGCATCATCAAGCTCTTGAAATTTGGCATCTTCTCTTGATCATTTCTCCCTTTTTATCATTTCTTCTGTACTTGAAGATAAAGGTATCCATATTCTAACTCCTTAATTGTAAATTCCAAGAATCTTACAGGAAAAAAAAGCTAGACTATCTCTATTGAATTCTGTTTCCCAATTTATGTTCCCTAAGATTTGTTTAGGTCTGTGTAGTGTTCATGACTTTATCTCCTGTTTGTGTCAACTTCCATCTCCATTCCTTTTATGTCCTTATTTACCACATAATCAAACTCAAGCATTACATGATCACTTTTTCCAATCAGTGTATCATATGTGATATTCTCAATTTCCACGGTATTTTCATTTTGTGTTAAAATAATATCAAGTGATAGTAGCGTATCAGTCCCTCTAATTCTAGCACACTCAGTGACATACTAGTATAGGATATTTTCCTGTAAACACACAAAACTCTTTGGTATCAATGACTGTAATATCAAAAATACAACTCTTTAGACTGAAATCCCTCTTTAACAGGACTCTTCTATCAATAAGAGGTGTACATATCACTGTTTCACGTATCATCCCAATTGTTCCTCATTACTTCTTTGTATAACTGTTCAAAACCACAATGCTATACTTTCCTTCATCTATTTCTAGGCACCTCAATGATACTGAGGTTAGTTTTGCAAATTGGTAATTCAATGGCCTGGGTTGGATCCCTGTCACAGGAAGACAGCACACAACTCACCTAGCTGTTCATCCTTCTTGTGGTTGTGTTTGGTAGACAAATGGGTATCAACTTGGCTGGGATTCAGCAAAACAAATGTGACAGGCCCCCAACAGCTTTTAACGTTGAGTTTCCCAAGTGGTATTCATGTCTGGGGGCATTGGCTTCACTGGTGGGCCATGAGCCTTCCTAGGGTTGAAACTACCTTCTTTAGTCTTCCCATTAAGCATTGTTTGAATGAGCCATTTACCATTGTTTCTTGGAACTCAAAGGCTGTCCCTTACATAGTGGGTCAACTGTCTCCCCCTTCTTTACCTTTACTGTCTCTCCTCGCTGCCACATACCCCTCTAGGCAGACTAAGTTTGACATATGCCAATGGGATGAATCAGGGCATATGAAACAAAGTAAAATAAACAAAAGTTTGTGAAGCTCGGCTTTGGGTAGCAGGCCCTAGTTTCAGAATATTCTAAACATGATAGCTAAAGTGGATGCATGCACATAAAGCCATCATCCATATGTTCCTGATACTACCTTGCTGAAGCAGGAAAAGGATCTAGGCATAAAAAAATACATTACTTTTAATCAACTTTTGGGAATATGAGTTTGGAAGCAAGATACAAATCCCTCAAATATCTGAAAAAAATATTTATGTCATATCTATATATTATGGTTAAGCATTGCAACATAATTGCTTACTAGGCTTAAAAAAAAAAAGTGTTAAAACAATTCTTAAGACACATTCTTAGGAGCAATTTAGTGCAATTTGGAGTAGAGGTAAACTGGCCCAGTCACCTTGCCTCCCCTAGAAATGATCAAATAAAGTCACAAACACTCAGACATCTATACATGTGCAGAGAAACATCCTCATCTTTTACACCTAAGGTATAAATTTTTTTCTTTAAATCTGGTTAATTTGTATTTATTCATGGTTCTATCATAGCCTCTTCATACTCCATTAAAAAAGCCTTCGTCTGTCTAGCCTAATCTATGAATCAATGTTCCTTACTTAATAAAGTGCACTTTTCCTTTGGAAAGTCTCTTTTTGAAATGATTAGTGGATCATTTAGCCTATATAAAGCATAGTAATTTTCAGATGAGGTTCTGCTAGCAGAGAAGGCCAACTTCTACTTAAGCTGATTCAGCATAAACCTATATTAAATACTGCATTCATCTTTTATGGAAGGTCCCATTTACATAGATCATAGCAAAAATTTGTGTGTTGTTAAGTCATACATAAATACCATAAGAATATATAATATCTTAATACTGTGCACTTAATTTTCTCTGGGAATGCTCTGGGAGGGAGTAAGTAATGTTGCCGCCTCTCTGAGCACAAACTCAAGAAGGCTCATGCCAAACATGACAGATAAGTGTTTAACTACTCCTAACTACCCCAGTTAACTCTGGGTGTAGCCATCCCAAAAATACTTTGGGCAAGGCCTATACTAAAAAATGCTTAACTAATCCAATCCGGCAGTTTCATTTTAGGAAAGCATAGAGTAAGGCCTCCTAAAAGTCTATTTTGTCAGCCCTGTGTAGACGTACACCATAGATGAAGTCTGATGATGATTTTGCATAAGCCATGTAATGTCTGGGATGATTCTGCATGTGCCATTCTGATCTAAATGCAGAATCTAAATACTAATAAGGGATGAATGAATACAAAAACACAAAAGCACTACAAAGGCATACAAACAAATCAAATAATTTTTCAATAAATTTGTAGATCTCAGATAAGATGGGGTGCTTTACACTTTTTTCTTCAATGACTGATCATTTATTCTTATAATCACAACACACAGAATATACCACATCAATTTAGATTTAATGCAAGTTCTTAAACCGCATAAAATATGGTATACATTGCCAAGTCGTCTTTTTACACAGCAATATCATTTGCCATATCATTTACCATGGATTCTCCAATAGCAGATGAACTAATGGGAATTATGCCTCCTGTAAAGAACACTAATAAAACAACAAAAAAGTTACTTACCTCCTTCGTCCATGTCTAGGGTTAATATGTCTGAGGCGTTGACTTCTACGAAGGCCTGGACCAGAGGAGGAAGTGGCTGCAGATGAAGAGGCACCTGGCCCAGCAGAGGTGTCTTGAGTAATCACATCCCACATGTCAAACGGTTCCATCTCTGTGTCACTGGAACTATCACTGTCCGAGACTCTTGTCCGGTCAAGCTCCTCAATAAAGCCACTGTTACATCGTGGACATACATAGTCCTGTAATCAAAAAAGGAAAAATAGAAACTTTGGTCTTGAGGTACATGTTGTACCTCTTTAATCTGGCAACCTTGGGACCTGGCCAGTGTCAGACTACAGAAAATGCCAAAAAACAGAAACTGATCCCTTAGGGAACCCCCTGTGTAAACATATGCCCGACCCCTAGTCTTACCAGCTCAAACCACATACATAATGCTGTGTTATCAAAGGTAGAACAAAGTTTAAAACATTCAAGAGAAATTTTAGTTGTTATCCATCCTTTTTTATTATCATGGTAGATAAGTGGAAGACTTTTCACCCCTGAACACTAATCAATTACCATCAGCTTGGTTTTATATGTTCCTGCAGCACTGCTGCATCCAAGAATTGTTACCCTGTCTTTGGAATCCTTACTACCCCAAGATGGAGACTTCTCCATATCTTTGGCAAATGTTATTCGTAGCATATGATGCCAATACACAGCAGATTTGTCAGCATTACATACTTGTTCTGGGGCTAAGTTTTCTGCTGCCACTAACTGCAAATTCATTCCCAAACTTTGTTGCAGCTTCTGTGTCAGCACTACGCTTTTCATCATACACACAATGTACTGAAATTCTATGTCTCCACTTAAACTTGTGAGACCATCCTTGCAAATATTCACAGTTACAGTCTAGCTTTAGTTCCCTCTGAAAAACTTCGGCCTGCTCGATAAGCATCTCCCCAGAAATTATTACACCTTCATTATTGTCTGAGCTTAAACCAATCTATAAAAGCACTGTCTTATTCTGCACTCCTGGCACCTTTCATAGTTTTCCGAAACTTTAAACTTTTTTGGTTTTCATTTTCACCTAAAAACTTAATAAGTAGCTCCTTTTGTTTCTTTAAGTCATACACAGTTGATGATCCGATCTCACAGTACTCACACAAAGTCTTTACAGAAGCTCCTTTAATTTTTTCCGTAACTCCAACTTTTCATGCATATATAATGATTTGTGCTTATGCATATTAGCACTAGCCTCCATCTTCTGCACCTGTTGGTCTCTTGGATGGCATCCTGAAGGGCTAAAATACGGCTGAATAAAAGAACTTAACAAGACTGCTAATTAGATCGGCTGCAGTGTAAACAGGTTTTGGCACCTTAGCGGTACTAACAGGAACGCCCTGGTGGCAGATCCACAAACTAATGGCAGCATATTCAAAATGTGCCGGACCATGGGAGTTGCTGGATCACAGCGCTGGATTAGAGGTACAACCTGTACAATGAACCATTTCTCTGCTGGAGAAAGAGCCTTAAGAACATCAGAGGGAGTGACTGCTTTCAAGTCAAAATATGTTTCACATCATACTTTACTACGTCTATGTTTACATCGAATCACTGAATGTTATATGCATTTGTCCGCACCAGGGACAGAGAGAAAACTTCAATATTTCTGTTAATATAAATGTGAATACAAACACAAAGGACAATTCAAGCACAAATACATTTGTGAGAGTTCAAATTACATCCATTAGTGATACAGTACAGTAGACGATGACAATGAAGCTCATTTAGCTTTCAAGGACCTACTAGTACACATTCAAATATAAAATATAAACAATACATTAGAAACCTACCAAGTTCGATGCCATGTTTTTCAAATCTGCAATGTTCTACTATGATGAAGCTTCTAATAACATGATCTTATAGGGATTATATCAACACCATTCAACTGTATGAAAAGAATTTACTGTGACTGCATTGCCATATCATAACTATTTTCTGTTTCATTTTCATCTGGTAATGTATACACATAGTGATGCAAAACCTTCTCATCCACATAAGTTTTACAAAAGAAAGCAGTCTTTTCAGAAAACACATGTACAATTACTTCAATCCTAAAAACAGAGGATGTGTTTACAAAATAACCAATGGGTAAGACAGGTGATGTCCAATTTAGCAACCAAAATTTTTTTGGGACCGAAATTTGTCCAATATTCTTTATGAACACAAGTCTCTCAAGTGTTTTATTACTGAGGCGACAGCAATCATTTCTGTTGACAGCACCTCTAATGCTAGACACTCAGGTAGCACTTGGACTGAAAGAACAGAGTAGGGAAGTCTTCCTTTTGTGTCTTTCAGTATTCCAGGGGGTTGCTATCCTCAAGAATGTTGAGAATCTCAAGGAAGGTCATCATCTCTGTATCTACTGGTGAAGTAGTTACAGTGACTGCTTTTAAAGAAGTGATCATTTGCCTCCACATACTTACTTAATATGTTCTCTTATGAGGGTTTCAAGGATTTTACAAACTACTGAAGCTAAGCTTACTGAGCAACAATTTCCCCCAGGCATTCATCACCTTTCTTGAATACAGCACGATTACCTTTTTCCATTCATTTGGTATTTTCCCATACCACAACTGACTATCCACACAACTCTGTTACTTGGCCAGCCATGGAATCTGCTATCTCTTTTAAGTATCTTGCGTGTGTTTCATCTTGGCAGAATAATTTATTCATTTTCAATTCCTAAAGTATTATTTTGATTTTCTTCTCGTCAACTATACAAACCTCCAAAGGATATCTTATCTATTCTCAATCCTAAGCCTTGCACCCTCATCTCCTTCACTGAGGATATTGCTGAACAATCAATAAATGTCAACATTTTGTTCAATATATCCTAATTTCAAAGAATCTAAGCAGTGTAGTGGTTAACAATACTTGGTTCAAACCTGCACAGGTTCAAATCCTGGTCTTGGCAACCAGTCCACAGTCCACCCTTAGGAAATGCTTGACAAAATGGGTACCTGGCTATATATGCTAGGTTTTATTTTTGTGTGTGTGTGTGTGTGTGTGTGTGTGTGGGAGTAAAGATATGTACATATACAATTACCCCTTAATTCATACAGTAGTTATTCATTTATTCATTTATTATACTTGATCGCTGTTTCCCGAATTCGCAAGGAAGCGCCAGGAAACATGAAGAAAGATCCACTCACTCACATACATGCACATATATGCACAATACATACATATACATACCAATATACATATATAAACATACATATACATACCAACATATACATATATACATACATATACATACACATGCATATATACATATACACATGTACACATTCATACTTGCTTGCCTCCATCCATTCCTGACGCCACCACGCCCCACAGGAAATAGCATCGCCACCCCCTGCATCAGCGAGGTAGCGCCAGGAAACAGACGAAAAGTAGTTATGTTCTTGAAAAGGTCGCGTAAATCATGTAATGTAAGTAGCAATGGAAATCAGGTGGTTTTGTTATTAATAAAACAGTACTGAATATCATATCAGTGAAAAATTACAGTAACAGGAAATATAAAATACTATAATATCTACACTGTACAATGAATTCTATCCATAAAAACATAAAATAACTGACTTAATTCCAATAATTGATGTTTGTTGTTGTTCCTGAAGTGCTTGCTGGTGTTGGTGGAGAGGGAGGAGGTTGAGTGGAGGAATGGAGTAATTTGGGTCAGGTGAGGTATTTCTGGAAGGTGGTGGTGATGGTTGAGTGAGTTCAGTTACCATATCACCAGATGTTGATGGCTGGCCCTCCTTACGAGTGTCCTTTTCTTCAAAAAGAAATCTAGTGTTGTTAATTTAGCCTTCATTGTCTTCTCAAGGTGGATTTCTTTATGTAATACCTGGTGTCAGCTATGGCATTCAGGCTAGTTATGAACTCAGTTCTGTGTTTGGGACATCTTCATGTGTTCTCACAAAATGATGGCAACATCACACCAATGCAGTGCCGGCCCAAAGATGATCCTGTCACTACAAACTTAAACAAGTGAAAATGAAAATAGGTATAAATGGACCATGTGAGTTATTCAAAAAATGATGTAATTCAAATAGATCAAAATTGAGAGGTCCCTATACACAAACTTAAGAGATGGGGAAACACAAGCGTACAACTTTCTCCCTGTAACACAGTAATAATAATCACATCAAACTTCAATTTTCTTCTTATATCTAAATTTCACAAACAGCAGTCCAATATTGCTTCAAGTTTGTTTTAGTTTCCCGAAACGAGTTACTTTAATCGTTCTAGTTTCCTTTCTTTCTTAGTTATGGATCCCAATGTGTTGTTCCCTTGCTACTGAGTTTTCCTGATTTAGCTAGTATTTTCTGGGCAAAAGAATGTTTTGATTAACTTAAGGTGACCTTATCAATTGGGTATATGTATTTGCTCTTTTTGCACTCAATCTTTGATTGGATATTTTCATGTTCAGTTTCCTTTACTTTTCGATGGAATAGTTTCCAGTTATGATTATCATCATATGTTTCACTAAAAAACTCCTTCATCAGACTGTTCTCTAATCAAATCATCAATCTTTCCAAAGTCAGCTGTTCTGTAAAATTTCCTTTCACTGTATCACTTAATACCATATAGCACTCGTATGTTATATTTATTACAGTATGGCTGCTCTTGCTGAAAGGGCTCTGGAATAAGTTTTTCATACGTCACTCTCATTTGTGAAAATTAGATCCAACACACGAGCCTCATCACTGACTATCCATGTAAATACTTTGTCTATATTCAATCTATTATTCAACCCTAGGATCCCTTTGATGGGGATCCTAGAACTTCAAGGCTGTGCTACATTTAGTAGCAATGAAGTAATGGACTCCTCTGAAGTTTAAAATTCCTTGGCGAGACTGTGCCGCTTCATTCCACTGACAAGGCTACAACCTCGCTGACTGTGACTTTTAACATGTAGCACAACCTACTGCAAGAAGAGTGCACTAACACCACTTGTCTAAATGATATAAATATCTATATATCTATCTAGAATACATATCAGAAATTTATAATCCTGGGCCTCTATTTTCTGTCCTTGTACAAATGTATATCAGCCAAATCTAGGAAAACTGAAATCCATCCTTACAAGTATGTGGATGAAAATCACATGCTTCAGTTACTCATTCCATTTGTCGACCCTTATCTTGATAATTCTGATATTTCAGATGGTCATCTATATATTCATCCTACCAGCAAGATAACTTCATTAAGTAGACTAACTTGTGTGAATAAACTCTATAGGTACAGTTTCCATTTTCTTATCTTTGAATTTAGGTTTGTAGTAGTGCTAAGCAGGAAACCTCATCCCTGATCTTCCTCGGTGGGTGTAAATTTTTGCTATGTTTGGGGGACATGATCTAATGTCAAGTTTTACTTCAGTAATGCCTATTAGCTGTGATATTAAGTACAATACTCTGATATAAGTTCACAAGTTAATGTCCTTCATGTGATAATATAAGCTACAGTCCTAGCTAAATCAATTTCAAAAAAATATTTTTGACCCATACAGGAGTCTGTCAAGGAGAGGCTATTATGTTTCTCCATTAGACCTACACTCAAAAGTGAACCTGAATAGGCATTGTTAAGATACTAGGACTTTTCCAGGAACACAATTACAGCATAATTCAATGTCTGGAAGTATACTTCCTGTAAAATAAAAGTTAAATCACATAATCATTAACAAAAATGTAATACTTTATTCCTGAGATGCATCTTAATTTCATGACAAAAAAAATCTTGAGGAATAAATTCTGACAAATACACTTACATCTGGAGTACACTTTTTCTATTACTGGTAAACGAAAGCAAAGACAACAAAGAATACCGACCCAAAAGTTGAAAAACAATGTAGATGAAAAGCAAATAAAGGCAGCCAGACTCTACCGTACAAGGAAACATATTGGATGATACGTTTTTCAACATAAATACAGACACACAAGTAAAATAAAATTTTATCCAGATATTATGAGAAAATGGTGAAATATACTATTCAGACTGTGTGCAGGGCCCAGAGGGCGCCACTGCACCGCAATGCCACTTCCATTAGCCCCTACAAGCAGCCAAAAGCTAATCTGACAGAAGCTTGCTCAAGTACACCCTAAACATAAGCTTACGTAAACATTGTACTTAAATATCCATTTCACACCAAACTGGGTCAAGGACGCAAAAACAGACCAGCTAATAGCTTGTGGATCTTTATATCGGTAGGAAAACCGATCTGAATACAGCTATTTAGGAATAAAACAGGTAAGAACTTTCCCATGTTACATGATGCACTAGTTAAAACACATATCTAAAGTCCATAACTTACACAGCTTGGAACAACTCACCGGAAAACATATTACTTACGGGCAACTGAGGCGTAATTTCCACATTACACTTATGACAGAAAAATCTAGCAGAAGACGAAGCTGTTTCTACACCTGCCTCCGCCATTTTTGCTGACTGTCTGAACACAACATTCGTAAGTGACAGAACGAACAATAAAGTCTCCTATGTCAGGCAAATTTCAAAAATTGATTTTCAGTCATCAACAGCAGCAAAATAAAATACAA
>JAUUDW010656635.1:0-10483 GCA_032361385.1 Panulirus guttatus | reverse complement strand
CTGTATATCACATTGTTCCAATTCATTCCATCCCGCTCGCGTCTTTCGCCCTCATGCATACCCTTCATTTTTGTCTATTTTCTAGGGTTTCTTATTTGATGGACCACTATCAGCTTCACTTGCCCTGTCAATATTACCTTTACCGAGACGAATCTCGATACAGCGAGTTCGCTGATTCTAAAAATCAACTTTTTTCAAGTACACTTTTCTCCTCTTCGCGAATCAGTGTTCCGAATCACGCTCGAACTGGGTAACCGTATTACAATCTGATGCATATTGCTTCTCATACATGAATTGTGTTACCATGACCCATCATTTCCAGTACAGCTTACAGTTTGGATTTACTGAATATAAGTATTTTCGTAAGCTTGCTATTCAGTGAGTAGAGTTCAGCTTCCTCTTTTTGGGTCTACATTTGTGCTTCCAGTTTCGAACATGGTTGCATTTCTCCGTAATTAAAAGCAAATAAAAATACTTATCGTTTTACTGATGTGTGCATTCATGGCACCCCGACACCACAAGTGAGTGATTTCAGCATATACCCGCTCCGTGAAGGTAAGCACGTTCAGCATAATGTCATCAAGAGTGCTTATGTAGCAAAAGCCTCATCGCTTGTGTTTCAGGGACAGACGAGATCTGGGAAGCAGACAGCCGAGCGACTAGACGTGCTTGTTGAACACTAGTTTGTTCAAAAACGTCCAGCGTTTGTCGCTGCGTTGAACGGAAGCTGTTTGCTTGCACGGCGCTGAAAGAGAAAAAAAGGTGTGTTTCTGTCGGTGTTTGCTTGGTTGGAACACAATGGGAATATATTTTTTTCCAGATTTGGCTGGATACATATAGTTATACCCTTCTCCCCCACGATCTATTTAATCGAAAAATATCTTCTCGATTGTTGCTTACGATGGTGTTTAAACCACTTCCATTTTCGTTAAGAGTTTTCGTCTGCTGGGATTATGGATTGTGACGGGTGTCGGCAGACGCTCTTGGGTATGTGCTAATACCTGGGCCTTTATCCAGCTGTAGCTGGTAGTGAAATAGTGACGTTCTCTTTTCTAGAAATTCCTCAATGCACCACCCAGAACCTTCGCCCCCCTTCTTCAGCTTCCATGGCTCCATTCGTTGCTAATGGATGGATATATGTACATATACATCATCCCTGAGGATAAGGGAGAAAGCGCAAGGCCCACGTATTTTATGCGTGTCCGAGAAGGCGACGAAAAGGTGTGGGGTGCAGAGTACTGGAACCCCTGTTATCAAAGTTTCTCTTTTTTTCGGTGTATTCTTCATCACTTTCTGCTTCTGGAGGGAGTCGCTCCAGTAACAGAAGCACATCGGAGAGTGACAAAGCGGCTCCTTCCCTGACATGACAATTTTTTGTATATTTCAGCTGTACATGGTGCGGTCCGAGGTACAACGAATGCTGCATCGTCATCGATTTCAGGAATTTTGACCGAAATGTGAACTCTCTACCCATCAGTTTATCTACGATTCTGTCTGTGGATACTTAACAGTCTATTTGTTTGTCTGTTAACCTGTTTGTGTATCTGGCTGTCATTCTATTATATGCACCTGTGTTCCACATATCAGTATGTAATATGCCTGTTTATCTGTATTCATACTTGGGTACATACGTACGGTTTCACACACACCACACACACACAAACACATACACACAAAAGATATGATACACATATTTACAAAGTTAAGAGACGGGGCAACACGAGAGTAGGACTCCCTCCCCGTATCTCTCTCTATCTCTCTCTCTCTCTCACACACACACACACACAGTCCTTCTCACTCTTCACTTTTAAGCTTTCCTCTGCAGCATTATTGATATTAGCCTCAAACTGCTATGTTCACTCCAACCTTTTTCTCACCAAGGCTTTCTCATTTATATGATCTGTTGGACTTCTGTTTCCGTCTCTTCTATTTTTTGCACTTTCACGTCTATAGATTCGTATTTTTCCTTTCTTTCATTCATTCTTTATCTACATTTCTCTCTCCCTTGTGCTGTTTGAAACTCTTGAGACTTTAATGTCTACCTCCCAATTATATCGTATTGCAGCCTTGTTGTGTTTGCTTTTGAGAGGGTGGAAGACTAGGCAGGTGAGGCGTTCAGCGGATGAATTGTTTATAAAGAATGCCAATGGATTCTTTCCTTGTCCAACTCTGGTGCCAGTGAAGTTTTTGGGGAGGCATTATTTGCACTGCTTGTATCAGCGAGAGCGAAGGATGGGTGGGCATTTGCGTCTGGATGGATTTTGTGTTGGCTTTTCATGACTTTCCTGTTTCGGAATGAATGTTGGTTCTTTGCCGATTTATGAGTAGGCTCTCATAAGTGTCTTCAAGTGTAGCTTATATGAGATAGCCATAATCAGGCCTTTCAGTTGCCTCAACTTCCATAAAGAAAATATCATCGAGATGATGGAAATAAGAAAGAGGATTTGATATTCATGATGACTAAGGAAAGTATGGGGAAGATATTAAGAAACAAGAAGGCGAATGGAGAAACGAATTTAGTGAGAACTGTGAATGATGGTACCCTTGCGGTGAATACCGCCATGACCCTAAACGATTACTCGACAGGAGGAATGGGGGTAAGAGTGACCCTTACATGTGCTCAAGAGGGGAACTCGACAATCTGGAGAACAGCCAATATTGGAGAGGCGACTCCACTCGTCCCAGGAGGATTATATCCAGTGAACGGGAGTTGTAGACATGATTCGTAATCCTTGGGAATCCGCGACCCTAATCCAACTATCTGGCAAACTTGAATACCGATTACGTCTCCAGCCGAAGTGAGTATTGGTCGTCGAACTGTGTAAATGATCTCGTAGGATCCGTTAAAAAGAAAAAATCTCTGGATTTTTATTTCCCGGAAAAAAAATATCTACGTCTATACATATTACTAAATATATGCGTCCATCCGCATAAGTATCCCTCCACTGATGTTCCAAGCGTGGGTTTATATTTTGAATTATCTACCAGAGGTCATTGGTTCATATGTGGATGGAAGTTTCTAATACTGTCACACTGATCTTACTATGTTCAGGTAATTCATTATTTACTTTTGACAGTAAATACTTTACTTAGAAGATTGACGTAACCTGTGTACTTGTGCGAAGGAGAGACTGTTGGAAGTAAATATGCTGAGGGGGAAAGCATCCCCGAGCAGTGACGAATCTTTATCGTGAGATTATGGCTTGTGTGCGAGTAGGAAGAGAAGAAGGTCACTGGTTCCATACGAACGTGTACCTGTGGTAGGAGTGCGTGTTGTCACCATGGCTGTTTAATCTGTGTATAACTGGGACGGTGTGGGAGGTAAATGCAAGGGTCTAAGTGTTCTGGCGGTGTAGAGGCCGGGGAGATTAGCCAGCTGCAGTTTGAGGATGACACGGCTCTGGTGGCAGGCTTCAGTGAAAAATCGCAGAAGCTAGTAACTATGTTTGGGAGAATGTGTGTAAGGAAGAAGCCGAGAGTTAATGCGATTAAATGTATGAAGTTCAGCAGTTGGATGAGACATGTTGGTTTTACCGTGTGTTTGAATAGAGAGAACCTGGAGGAAATGGAGTATTTTAGGTACCTAGGGATGGTTATGGCAGTAGATGGAACTGCTGGAGCTGAAAAGACCCATAGGTTGGGTGAAAGGGCAAAGGTCCTTGGTGCATTGAGAAGTGAGTGAGAGGAGAGATGACTGACTCCCTCTCTGCAAGGACGAAGATAGTCATGTTCGATGGTATAGTCATCCCAACCACGATATAAGTGTGCGAACCTTAGGCCCTCAGCGCAAAAGATAGGAAAAGGGTAGATGTGTCGGATGTAGAATGCTTGAGGGCAATGTATGGTGTGAGGAGAGGTTGATGGTGTGAGGAATTCCAGAGTGAGAGAGGAGTGTACTGGCAAGCGACGTTTGCTCCCCACACCCACCGACCAATCCGTCAGTTTCCTAACTTACTTTCCCACCTAGTGTGTTTGCCTTCTCATCTACTCCCCTCTCTACCTATCCACCTATCTGCCTACATACAGACCCACGCACACCCACCTATATACTCGCTCCTCCGTATGACCAGACGATGCGAATCCGCTGGATAAGAAGAGATGCCTAGCTCCTACGATCGTTGCCACTACTGTTAACTGATCCACCCAATGCGGTCCAAATCTCGGCCCTACTGACCAGCATATTAAGCCCCATAATACCTTGCTGGCGTTAGAGGCCTCGGCCTGTCGATGAGGCCGTAATCCTTATCAAGCAACGGCCATCGGCGGTCCCAGCGACAACGGCGCGATGAGATCTGGGATTTCATGGGAGAGCGACTATCGGAAACTGCGGGTAGAAAGCTCTCCCGGGGCAAATTGGAGGAGAGGCCCTCGAGCAACGGCCCCCAGTTAATATGGAAACTCGATCAACATTGGATCCTGTGATTTCATCCGACATCGCCAGAGGTCCGTCCGGAGGAAATGTCATCAAGGAGACGTTACCATGTATAGAGAGGTAGAGGTGTGTGTGTGTGTGTGGGAAGACACCGTCATCAACCACCTGTTAAGACAATTAAAAGTGTTTTCAAGTGTGAATAACACGATACATTGCTTTCGTACTGATAATGGGGAGTGTTCGTCATCCGGAGGGTGACTGGACACTATATACGTCAGCTGAGGGAAGGAAGTAAAGGTGTAGGGGTTTTGGATCTACCGGTCTCAAGTTTGAAAGACAACACACTGTTTACCTCAAAACATCATCGGCAGAGTCTACCGTACATGCCACGGAAAACTGATGCTTCGAAACTCGAAGATTCAGGAGATGCTTCGGAACCTGAGACTTCATGAGATGCTCCGGAACTCGAGGAATCATGAAGTGCTTGGGGAATTCGTGTCTTCATGAGATGCTTCGGAACTCGAGACCTCATGAGATGCTTTGGAACTCGCGTCCTCTTGAGATACTTCGGTACTCGAGGCTTCATTAGATGCATCAGAACTCGAGGCTTCATTAGATGCATCGGAACTCGAGGTTTCGTGAACCCCTGCATCCTAGAAATAATTCTTTAGGTGGAAAATGAATTATAACCAAACTCTGAACTTTCGTAAACTCTATTCCCGGTTGGCCCTCTTTTGTACACTGGTGCACCCTAATGGCCTCTGGGCCATGGCTGGGGAAACAAACTAATCTGATCAATATTTTTTTCATGAATAGTCGAGGGAATTATTCATCGGACTAGACGAATAATATGCCGAGCGGATGGAAAAGTTTATTCATGGATGAAATTTGAATGTGCGAGGACGTTTACTGCCTGTGAAAGGTGTAGGGAGGGAATGAATAGATATTAGTCGTTGGGGAAAGACCTGTAAAAGAGACAAAAGGTGACCAGATCTGAGTAACTTTACGGTGGAAATGGATTAAGGAATAAATGAACTATAAGAAATGATGAGGAACATATTGCGTACGAGAGGCGAAGTGTGCGTGAGATGAGAAGAATAGAAGAGGTGGAAAGATACAATATATTTGAGTATGAATTATGGAATTAAAAACTTTAATCACATCAGTTCTTGTTGCAATGCATGGGAACTTAGCGAGGAAAAAGAACAGAGGAGACAGTATGTTGACGAGAGATCCAATCGGTGTTAAGAATAATGGGTGAGACAATAAAATCGACTGAGTATTGCTGAAAGGTGTTTATGCGGAAGAAGTAAAGGAAGAGAGGGAGAAAACTGTTTAGATTCTGAAGGAAGGGAAAACTGAAGAAAAGAAGATGGAGAGGTAGATGTGGAGGGAGGGGTAGGTGGGAAGTGAAAATGAAAGGTGAAATGAAACCACGGAATAGGGAGGAAAGAGAAAGAAAGAGTAAAGGGGACCACAGAAGAGATAAGAGGAGATACGATAGGATGAAGTACAAGTAGAAAGATCAAAACAAGTCAAGGGAATCTTTAGAAAACGCCGAGGTCTTCACATCCTATATCAAAAGATGCCAACTTTTCATAGTGATCCATTGCTACCTCCCTCCCTAAGATTTCCTTGCGCGAGAGGCCAGGAATCACTACGGCACGTGAGGTACTCCGGGCCACTTACTGTGATTCCTTCGCAGCGATGCGTCCTCTCTGCCCAAAAGTAAGGGCTGAGCACTCAAGAGAAGGCGGAGCGCTGGCTGCTCAAAGTGATCCATAGCGACGCCACCTCTTGTCATACAAAATGACATGGAAACGAGAAAAAATATAAGTTATCAGGTGACGGAAAGTAATTTAAGAAGGAAGCGACTAAAGAGTAACTTGTTAAACGAATTTACTTAAAGGAGAGCATAAAGCATTACCTTCGTTACCCTAATATCAAATTTTATAGAATCATATTTCACAGTGACCTTTACCACAAAATTATCTATTCTTTTTATGAAATGTATCGTTTGTTATCTCTGTGAAAAAATACAGCATCATTATATATAATACTATACAAGTTTCGACCCCACAATACTTCGTAATAAACAATTGTAACATATATTATTTAGATTCAGTAAAGGGGAAAAATGTAGAGATAAAATGCTTTACGTTAGAAAAACCATGTATTTCTTTTTCCTCCCCTCACAAGGTAATTTACATTTTTACTGGCGTCGGGACCCATTCTGACATCATCCCAAAGGAAATCTGTGCAGTGCAGGAGAGCTTGCACTCTTGGCGAGGATTGAGGTATATCCAGGTGGGATTAGCATGACGAAGAGAGACACAGAAGGAGGAGGAAGATGGGCGCAGGAAATTCTAGAAGTAGGTCACTAAGAGAATGAAAGTACGAGTTCAAAAAGTAAAAGTATATGTATATACATAATTCTGCTTTAACTTGGGTTGAATTTTGGCAACCGTGTAATGCAACAACTCCAGAGTTTGTTCAAGTTCCCTTGTACTTTAATGGAAACCTCACTCGTTACTTCTTCAGTGCTTTTGGCACCATGCACAAGCATATTCCGGTTGGAGTCAAGTCTTTCTGTCAAGTAATTCGCATAGATCAAGAAGAGCAACGGTCTTCGGACGAAACCCTGCAGTTGCGCCTCTGGTGAACCCAACCCATTTTGAGAATGCTCTTCTGACATGCGTCCCTTGTCCTCTTCCACTAGAATAATTTTCTATACATTGAAGAAGTTTCCCCATTATTCCTGCCTGAAGATATAAATTCTTCACCAGACTTTCATGTCGTGATTGTTACCTTCAGTCTGGCGATCCATCTATGCACAATCCAATCAACCTACTATGTTACCTAAAGCACAGCTCAATTTCTCTTAGGAGAGGCCCGTTAAACACAACCTCCTTTACATGAATCTATGTTTTCTCATTAGGTAGTTCCTCTTTCGTAAGTAAGCACCCATTTGCTTTCTGATTATAATTCCTAGTATTCCATAGTCAGCACTCGAAAGAGAGACCAGTCTATAATTCAGTTCAACTTCGCAATATCTTTCTCAGAGATAGGTAAGTCATTTGTCCTTTACCTTCCTCCAGCCAAATCTTGAGCAATACTTCAAGAGGTCTGTCAAGTGTATCTGCACACTTGGAGAAAGTTCATCACGTTCTTATATGAATCAGTGCACTTTAGTGGTCTCTTTATGTCGATTCTTCTCATTTCACTCTTTTCCAAGACCTCGTCCCCGTTCCATCTCATTGGTGTTGGGATTATTTTTTCCACTATGAATACACTTTTAAACCAGTTATTTAGTATCTCGAATATCTTCTCTATCTCCTCTAAATCCCTCTTCCTGACTAGTAGCTCTATACCTAACAGTTTCCTCTTGATGAATCTATGGAAAACCTTTGGATTAAAATCTGCTTCGTCCATAATTTGGATTATCACCTGTCTTGTCCATAATTCTTTCCAGAGTTTCTCTGTTCAGTCTTTCTTATCCTGTTGTATTCATTCCTTGATCCCGTATGTCTTAAAAAAAAAAAAGCTGGCTGGCTGGAATGCCGCATTTAGCTTCACCACAATACATCCTTCAGCTCTTTCGCTATCTAACATCTGTTAATGAACCACACCTCTTTTTACTACCCTTTCCTCTGTACTTGAAGCTAAAGATGCCTATGTTTCTACTCTTTCATTGTAACTTTAACAGAACTTTCCACAGCAGTGAAGTGAATCCCAATGATGACTGAACTTCATTTATCATTCTATGTTCCCATAAATATGGTTGGGTTCTGAGTAGTTTCCACGATTATATATCTACTCTTGAGTCCAGTTTCATCTTTGGTCCTTTCACCTCCTCATTTACCACACGATCACACTCAAGGATTTCGTTATTACTTTTTCCAGTTGGGGTATCATATGTGATATTTTCAATTTCCATTCTACTATTTGAGAAGAATAGATCTAGTAATGATGGTGTCGTATCCCGTCTCATTCTAGTATGCCCAGTGCCGGGTTGATGTTGGATATTTCCCTGTATGTATAAATGCATTCCAAGTACCTGTTTCTCCATGACTCTCTGCCTCCGCTGGACTTCAAGTTCTTCCAGTCTGCATCTTTGAAACTGATATCTTCCATTATCAGGGCTTTATCGTTTCTAAAAAGCGTATGATTCACCATCCTTACAGTTCCTTTCTTTGATATATTTGTACATTTTTTTTTCTGGTTCATTTGAATTCTTTCTAGGTTTATGTGTGTGTATGTGTGTGTGTGTTTATAATAATGTTTACAGACAGTAATGAAATTTATCATAGCATCAGTCAGTAACATCTCCTTTAACCCCATACACTGAAAGAGATTATCAATTTCTGTCATTTCACGAGAATGTTGTTACTGACTGGAAACTCTATATTCTTGCTCAGTCACCTGTTCCTTCACCGTTTCTCTGGAAAAAATTGATAAATTTATAGTATTCATATAAAACAGTCTTTCTGTGTCTAGGCATGTGTGGGTCTCTGCCTAAAGGAATGCTATCACCTTTGGTAATAAAGATATAGGCATCTGTGTTATTTGTATAGATAGTGTAAAGCCATGGCATCCAAGGCTTTTCCAGAGTAGGGTGCATAGGATCAGTCAAGCTTCTGCCCTCAAATCTGGACCCTTGTACCTGAGGATACAGAGGAAATCTTTGTGTGACAGGGAAGGGATACATAACATAGGTCGTAATATATATGAGGAGACCTATTTCTCCATTTTCTTCTATGAAACCATTTCAACTTCTCCCAGAGTCAAGAAAAGAGCCTATCATTATCTCATGTTATGGAGAATGAGTCCTTCAGTTCACGGAAAGGGATTCTATCTCGTAATATATGTTATGGAATCTGATGATGTGGGTTCCCTAGCAATATATCTGCTGAGGTTGAACAGGCCGGACCAGAGACAAGTCAGAGAGGCATGAAATGGTTAAGAACCGTTGATGGAGACAAATAAGGCCATTATTTTGTCCCGTTAACCAAAGGAAGCCTCCTAGGCCTTCTCAGATGAAGGGAGACGGCGAGGGGAAATTTGAAACTATTGGAGATCAGAGGTAGCGAAGACGGACTGTCGGGACATATTCGTCGTTTTGTCAAATATAAGTAATTCTTGAAAGGGGTGCACCTAGGTCTGTGCTCTGCCATTCTAACCTTTGTTCACGTTTAGTCAACAGTCCCGATAGGCTAACATTTCTCGGGTAGATATTGGGCTACATCTGCCTGAGACTTTTCGGAAAGTATGTTTTACTTGGATAAGGATGGAGGATTGTTCTAATATATGTATAGATTCTTTACGTATTGTCTCTCCATTCTTAGTGAGGCAACTACGGGAACACACGAACAGCGGCTTCATTTGCACACAACCACTTTCTAGCTGTCATGAATAACGTACTGAGACCAGTGCCAACAAACCCCATCCGAGCCCCAGAACTATTCCATGGTTTGCTCTTGACTGCCTCATATGATGTGTTTCAGCCCACTAACAACACGGCGCCTCCATTGACCACATCGTCTCATTTCATTCTTTCCCACGAAGACCTCTCATCTCCCTGAACGTTCAAGCCTAGATGCTTTATAGGCTTACGATCCAGGTTCCTCTGGACGAAGATAGCACCCGTCCCTCCGTTTTCCTCACCTTGGTTGGGTATATGCATATTTAGACTCCTTACAGAAAGCCATTAAGGACAAGCCTTGTTTGGCGCTTTCTTTATTTCCTGTTTCTGGAAAGTGACGGTAAAAGAGGAGAGGGATTCCAACCCACTGCTCCCGTCCCAGTTGATCGCTGCTTACGACACGCAGGAGTTACTTGGGTAGAATTCTCAATCCACACTCTCCAGGAGTATGTGGATATGAAAGGATACTTAATTTCATGCCCCTGCATTCCTGTCTAGAGGGCTTCTACAGCTTTCAGGTAGCTGGCCACGTCCTCCGGAAGGGAACACGGCTCAAGAGTCGATTGTTCCATCCTCCATTAGCGACATAATAGTCACCATCGTATGAACTGTTAGTCACAGGCAACCATTATGAATTAGATTTTGATAAATAACGCATTACCCTTGTTGGATTTTGCATGGACTGATAT
>JAUUDW010656624.1:0-10483 GCA_032361385.1 Panulirus guttatus | reverse complement strand
GAGGGAATGTTAGAGTCATCCAAGGTGGAGTTAGAGGAGAAACGGGAACCAAAGAGAGATGCTTTGTCAATGGGAGATGTGGCTCTGCTTGTTGATAACCTTATGTACTGATTAGGGTAGAAGCCACTTAGCCCTCACATGTGGAATTGATTGCATTATCCACCAACAGAATTCATTTGTAGAGAAAGATGTAATTTTCCACTTTAGTTGTAGATAAGAGATAATTTTCTAAGAAGCCATTCTTTTTCAGATCCAAGGTAATATCACACCACACACTATAGTAACGTTGCCCAACAGCAATGGGCTTCAGCTGCTGATCTGCTATGACAATGAGGGTGTCTATGTAAATACGTATGGAAAGGTAAGGTATCATTAACTTCTTCAGTGAATATCTAAGCATAAGAATTGCTCGCCTAAACTAGTTCAGGAGGGCATAGTTTAGTAGACATGTCTTTGATTTCTAATTATCCACAAGTTAGTTTGCAACTGGTCCTTAGGTTGAACTTGTAAGAAATCCACATTTATTACATCTCCCACTCAGACCAATTAGTTAATCATCTTAGTTAAAGGAAAGAAAAGGTATGCTTAATAAAATCTTTAGCAATTATTATTCTTTCCAAGGTTTTTCCATGAAAACATATATTAGTATAAATGTAACCCAAAAAGATATATCAACCCAAATAACCAGCCCCTTTGCCTTGCTTTTACACATTCTTCCTCCTTTCAAACTCACCCAAACTCAGACACCTACCTCTGGAATTTCTCACTTGAATCTGCCGCCGGTGCTGTGTCATCATATTCCTTATATTCCCATTAAAGGTCATTTGAGTGTCTTTAAGATTGTTTACATCAGTGTTTACATCAGGTGAAATATTTAGCAGTTATAACTGGCTGATATAATCATATATCACTTTTATTTTCAGGTAACAAAGAATATGATGCTGCAGTGGGGAGAGATGCCAACATCTGTAGCATTCATTGGCACAGGCCAGATCATGGGGTGGGGAAACAAAGCTATTGAGATCCGGTCTGTGGAAACAGGTCACTTAGATGGAGTTTTCATGCACAAAAAAGCCCAGAAACTTAAGTTCCTCTGTGAGCGAAATGATAAGGTAAAGCATTGTCGGCTTCTCACTATCTCTTGCACGTTTTATATCATTTTTTACACAATGTGTTTGAATAGCACATGTAGATGACATGTTATTTCCTCCAGGGTCAGTCTGTCCTTTGGGCTGAAGTGGAGGGACAAGGACAAGGGAGAAACCAAATTAGAGAGGGAAGGATGAAGTGAATAAGGTTTGAGTGCTTGGTGCCTGAACATGCAGGAGGGTGAAAGGTGTGTGTGAAATAGAATGAATTGGAGTAATGTGGAATGTACAGGGTGATGTACTGTTACTGGACTGAACCAGGTCACATGAAGCTTCCAGGGGAAAACCATGCAATGGTCTTTGGAGCCTGGTTGTGGATAAGGGGTTGTTGTTTCATTGTATTACCCTTTACAACTAGAGAATGAATGTGAGGGAATGAGGCCCTTTCTTTGTTTCTGGCATTATCTTGCTAACATGGAAAATGGTTATCAAGTATGAAAGAAAAAAGAAAAAAAGACTTCAGTTTATATCATTCAAGTTGAATTTTCACCTGCTTGGAGATAGAATATGAGATGGACTTTGGTGTTCTGCCAGTTATCACACTACAGATCAGAAAGATATCATCTCTCTCGAAACATATTTTGATATAATATTTCATACATACATGTATATATATATGTATAAACATACATGTATGTATTGTGCATATATGTGTCTGTATGTACATATGTGTGTATGTGAGTGGATGCATCTTTCTTTGTCTGTTTCCTGGCACTACCTTGCTAATGCAGTAAACAGCGATCAAGTATATTAAATGAATAAATATAGTAATTCATGTTGTTGTCATACATTTTTATTGCTTTTACACATGTCCTTAAAAGACTTCTATCTTTTTTAGGTATTCTTTTCATCAGCTAAAGGCGGATCTTCGTGCCAAATCTACTTCATGACGCTCAACAAACCTGGCATGGCAAACTGGTAGAGCAGTGGACTATTATGTCAGTGTCATTAATAGCTTGTATCCCATTACCAAAGGAAAGTCTTCCTTGGCTACTCAGTAGTTGAACGTCTAAAGAACATCTGCCATAGTAAACTGTGACTGGAGTACTGAGGAAACAAGTACTTGTGTGATCAGTACTACCAGTACTACCAAGTGTTACTAAGATTAAGCAGTGTAGAGTGAACATCTTTCCAATTAATCAGCCACAGTGAAGTGTCTGGTATGGGAGAGGCTGCCTTAGACATGGTAGATAAACATTAAAGGCTGTTGGAAGAGACTAACTGCTTAGCCACCACAGCTCTTCAGAACCACTCTCTCTCTTTGTTGCTGTCCTGTTTTTAGGACAGTAAAACTTTCTGTGCTTTACTTAAAGTTGGGCCAAAGTGTGTTTTGGTATCATAGAACTTTACACCTGGTTTGGCAACCCCAGTTTGATAGTGTGAAAACCTCTTTTGGAGTGATAATCAGAAATTTTTCAGGGCATCAGAAATATTGATTGAGTGATTCAGAACATTTCAAGGGAATGTGAAATATTAACTGATTTAAAAAGCTTAAGAATTTGGTAGAATTTTTCTATAGCGAGGTCTTGCAACTAAGTGTACTTGCTCAATTCAGATCTTGAATGCTTCTTCATATGTATACAGTGAGTATGAAGTTAAGACATCTCTCAAGAAGTGAATGATTGATAAGTCTTTCATTAGCAAACTGAACAGTGTCAGCGTTACATATTGCACAACAAGATTAGTGTCAAAGTTCATAGAAATTGAATTTGAAATTATAATCAACCAAGGAAAATTTATTAAAAATGTGCTTGATATTCCTATACATATGATGTGTCAAGTGTAGTATACAAGGTCTAATGATGTCCCACCTGCACAAAAGTGAGACATGTGTGATGGACTACTGAGGACAGCCTGCCTGTAGGCAAATTATTCAGGACCTGGGCTTAATGAAGCTGCTGTTGAGAATGCGGATGGAGCATCATATCTGGTAAGAGCACACACTGGGTGGTTGTCAGACTTGTTAATAGGCCATTTCGTATTCCTTCCTCTTCCTGTTCCTGTCATATGTATGATTTCTCGGTCTATTGTCCTTTTTTATACTTTATTTTTCATAAGCTTATTTTTACATGACAGTCTCCTCAACAAGTTAGCCTGTTGGACCATTATCAGTGATTGTAGGTTCAGAGTAACATCAACTACCTGTACCAAACAAAAGTAGGTAATCCTACAACCCACCCAGTGTATGTAAAGCCTATAATTTTTTTAGATTTTCCAAAGGTGTACCTTTTTCTATGTCTTACAGTCTTACTGGGCCAGTGCCTTTTGGATGTGCAAACAATGAAAGGTTTGCCATTTCAGAATACCCAAAAGGATATATAAAAGATACTGTATGTGCAGTTTGTGTACCCGTTGAGAGTCTTACATGCTTGTGTAAGGGATTGATGGTATCATTGCAGCATTCATTTGTCATTCCATTTTTTAATACAGTATACATAATGCAAATGTACATCAAGGAACTGCATTCCTATTATAGGTTGTACAGTGTAAATGATCTTTTAAATGAAGCCAAAGTGTGAAGGTTTTAGCTAGCAGATAAGCTATTCTTCCTTATCCTCTAACCTATAAGTAAAGCGAAATATGCAATATAGGTGTAAAAATCTATTCTTATGGTGCTCTCTCAACATCCAAAGCAGTAGTATGTATAAAAAGAATGAGAACTTGTTGGGTCATGGGACAGCAGAACAAGGTTTGCATCTGTGAATAGCTCCTTTAATATCTGCTTTTCAATGACCACAAATATTATTCCATTCATCAGGTATTCAAAGTGTCATACAGTACTAAATTTATAGGTATCATCATGAAATAGAGAATAAAACACTTTTAAGTGATCCCAATCATATTTAGCATATCCCTCCTGATTTCAGTTCCACATTTAATCAAGTGCTGTGGTACATTTAGCATACATTATGCTTATTTGCAGTTGCATTTGAGTGATTAATCATAGCTTCAAAATCAAAAATTGCAGAGAAAAGACAAATATGCCAGATATTTTAGACTTCATTTGGAACTGAAAAACGCTAGGTTTAAAACATAGGTGATTACAACAAAGACACATAAATGTGCTTTTTATTATCATAATTGCAAATCTGGTACATATTTATATTATACAGTCAAGGGTGTGAAAATAAAAGTGTGGATTTCAGTAACAATTATTTTGCAGAATAAGAAAGTTCAGAATTAAATGAATAGTACATCTTTGAATAATTAAAGTGTGCCACTAGACAGCAAGAGGTATGGCACATAAATGAAAAGAAGTCTAGTGTATCCAGTCATGTTTAGAATGCAACTTGATTAAGAAGATCCTCTATCTTCACTGTGGAGCAGGTTATTTCTGCTTTTGCAGTGGTGATGAAGACAAGGTCATTGGAACAATCCACTAATAAGTTTTTTCTAGTGCAAACCAATGAATGCTGCTGCCCTCTCTTGTCTTGTATGCTCTTTATATCATTAGCTAAACAGTCATTTTATACTTTAGAAATATCAAAGCCTTTGTATTATGAGTGTTAATAGTAAGTTCTTTTTTAACTTATGCATCTAATAGTGAGGCACACCAAGTGCATTTACTGGGACTCTTGTGAATATATTGAACCTTTCCTATTTAATTTGTTTATTTTACAATACTCTCATGGTAATTTTGAAAAAACTGTATATACTTTTCATTATTTGTATAAGATTATACAGATCAAAAGGCATTCATTACTTTTAACTGGACTGATAGCCATCATTTACAATATGCACATGAATTTCAATAAAGAATTCATCGAAACTCTTGCCATTTTTAGCACCTTGTTATGACAGTTATCTTCATTATAAAGGTAATGTATATATTCTCTCTTTCTTTTATTACGATGTGCATTGGTGTTCTTTTTTATATGCCTAATTGCCTTTCCTGCTTGAGTGAGGTAGCACCAGGAATAAACAAACAAACAATGGCCCCATTCAAACACATCCTATCTTTAACTACCATGTACAGTGTTCCAAAACCAGGGACTACCATTAACTGTCAAGCCCCATAGACTTCTGGATTTACCTTGACCATGCCTTAGTACAGTTGTCTAGAAGCACATAACCCCTTCCTCCCCTGATTACCATAACCCTTCAACTCATTCTACCCAGTGCATACCTGTTTCCTTCTTGAATGTTTAGGCCCCAGTACCCAAAAGCCTCCTTCACTTTGTTCCTCCATCTCCTCAGATATCGACTGAGAATTAAAGAAGGCAGGGTAAGGAGCTGTGCAGATTACAACAGGGTAAGCAAAATTACTGTATATAAAGCTGAACATATGGAGATACAAAATGACCTAGACAACATACAAATGGGCAGAAGTGAACCTGGTCAAACATCAATTTAAGCATATAAGTTTTGGAACAAGGAAAAATACTTTGGCGGCACTGTATGGCATGGCAGCAAAAGCAGTCCCGCCATCTTCCAACTGATGGTCCAATCCCAAGAAACTTTCCACACTTTTATTCTGACATTCTTAATTGTGCATGTAATGGGTATAGTATGTTTTACCAGTGTTTTTCTATCCTCTCAGTTGTCTTAAATAAAGGGATACGTTAAGGCTGCCTTTGGATCCTTGTTTTGAAAGAAACACCAGAGGTACGTTTCAGACAGTATTGTTCATTTGTGCTTAAATGCTGAAAGTATATTGAAATTCTAAGGATTCTATGGAAGGGAATGTAGGCTTACCAAAGCGGAATGACTGAACCATCATAGGCTTTTTTAACTCTGTTTTCTGTTTAAAAAAACGTATCAATCCTACTTTCAGACTATGAAAAACTAACCTCAGACCACTTGTGAACTATTGTGCATATCCTTCCACATAACCATTGTAGAAACACCCTCAAGTGCAATATCTATCAAGTCATCAATTTCCACTTCATACGATTACGCTCTTCAAATAACTGATTTTGCTTGTGGTCACAGAAAAAAACTCTTAGAAATGTCCATGTTAGTTAATGGTTGCTATAAAAATGGGGGGGAATTACATAACCATGTGCAGAGGAATATTTGTGATCTGCATACTTAAGATCATACAGGGAACAAACCTAGATAATGAAAATTTTGTTTTAACAAAACTATTGACAGTGAAAAAAGATGAGTTTTGTTGCAGATCTTGATGCATTTTATTTCTTGGAAGGGAAAGAAGTATGCACACATGTACACACCCACCAGATATAGAAGACAGGGGAGAGAAAGAAGGAAGGCTAATTTAAATATTGTTTTTATATCTATCTGTTTAGTTACCTACTTAACCATATCTCTGATGCCTGTTCCCTCCAGGAACTCCTTCAAGAGGGTGGCCACAGCAAAAGTATCTATATCCAGTTAAAAGATTACTAAAGCTATATGAATTCCCTGAAGTAAGAAAAGCAGAGAATTAGCAGTTATAATTGAGATGTAGGGTACAATTCTATATGTTTACACTTCGTTTGAAGTTATCTAGCCAGGAGGTATATGGGAAGCCAAAAAAGAAGTGAAATTCAGTTGGATATTCATCAGTTGTGATAGACCAAAGGAGAGAAGTAAAGAATGCACTCAGAAGCAAGAAAATAGAAGATACCAAGTGAGGCAACAGAGATGGACCAGCTCTGCCACCACTGCAGATAGGAGTGTTAGGTGATGGTAACATCAAACTAAAAGTGAGGTTTACAAGTGTTGACAGATTAGGAGTAACTTTTAAAGAGCTAAGAGAGATTCATTTTGGAAAAGTGATCATGTAATGTATATGTATCATCATGTGGGACATGAAGTTAAAAGAGCAGAGATGAGACAATGCTTAGAGGAGATATAATTGTGGAAACTATACAAAATTTAACAGCGTCCATAGTAACGTCAATTGGGAAATGAAGGTTAGCGGTTAAAAGCATTGTGAGGAAAGGTTCTGTAATATTTTCAGTGAAGGAGTAGGCACATGAGTAACTGTGGCCTCATATACAGAAAGAAGAGTGGTTCAATAAAAGATGTAAAAATGCGAAAGAGATTTGAGATGTGGTATGGTGAAGGTATAGAAGCATTCCAGTCAAGAGATAATTTGTAAAGTATAAAATAGCAAAGAACAAGCATTGCACGATAAGAAAAGAGAAGCAAAGAACTTTTTGAAAAGAATATTGGCTGGAATGGTCTAAGCAAGGAGAATGTAAAAGCCAGGAACTTACAAAGATTAAAACTCATGATGGTAGAAAAGTACAAGAGATGGTGCTCTACAAGTACAAAACTGTCCAATGTACAAATGGGTGATTACTCAAACAAGGAAAATAATGATAAAATCAAGTTAAATGGAATTTGTAAAATGGACAGGGCACAACTATGTGGAAGAAATAATGAGACAGAAAAAAGGTGAAAGAGGGTTAATGAGTTTCAATAAAACAAGAAGGGAGGAATACTGAAAGCAGTGATCACAAAATGGAGCGTTCTGCCATCATGAGAGGAGCCCTAACCATAAGAGTACAGTGTATGGGGACAAATCCTTTAGAGAGGGAGGATAAGTAAAATCTTGCCAACATTTAAGATTGCAACGGAAAATTCCCGAATTTGGACAACGTTGCCTATAAACTTAATCAAACTGTAATAGGAAACAAAAACGGTATTCATCCTAAGTGGAAATGAAACTGTTATCATAAGTTACTAAACCATGAAACTGAACATCATTTTTCCATTACTGTTTCATATAACTTTAAAAGAAAAAATGCAATAGGAAAGTTTCTAAAATGTTGCCGGGAGGGGCCAAACCTTCCCTGATCTCCCCCATGGTTGCAGACATGGGCGGTCAAAAAGTTTTCAAGGGGGATCAAGTTCCCTCTGGCCCTCATTGGTAACATTTTTTAATGAATACAAATAAACACAAGCAAATCATGCCCCAGTCAAAGCCATCTCGGGTGAAAAGAACAGGATATATATATATATATATATATATATATTCCCTAACGAGCCAGGAACCTATTTTACAGACCAACCCCTTAGGGTGGATGAACAGCTGGGTTGACTGTGGACCGACTACCGTAACCAGGCTTCGAACCTATACGCGGCCCGTGAATGCGTCACGATCAGGAACGCTAACCGCTACACCATGGAACCCGAGAGTCCATGATAAATGAATTAATTGACGATCTGTATGTACAATTGATGCCTAAAGGTAGGAAGGTTATAGGGGAAGGGAAAATGAAAGGAGAAGAATTGTATGGCCTTGCTATTCAAGACAGAAGTATTATAATGGTCACTCTGTATGTACGGCTGGTCTCCACAAAGACTAGGAAGCATCACACACGCGCCTTGGCGTCAGGGATGTGTGCAGACAGCTGGTAAGGGCAGTGGTCATAAAACTAGTGAGCACCATTAAGATGGACAGAAAGGGACGTTTGTGACGGATCTTGAAGGTCTTCCAATCAGCGTATCCAGGTCCGAAATATGATGTCAAGACAGTGCTGGAGTGCATGAAACAAATACTCATCATTGTTTGCAATTTTTAAGGTACTCAAAATCTGTTATCCCTTTTCCTGTTAGAGTTACCTACCAAAGTGTTGCGTTCCCTCTCGAAATGAAAATGGATCCAAGTCTTTTAAAAGCTTTGTAGCTATGCGGGCAAATTTAATGCTGCTGGCGATCGAAGAGGATATTCCCATCAACCGTCATGTGGTCTTTGGCATTTTCGAGTGCATGACCCACAAGCAAGTTTAGATCTAGAAATGTGTGAGCAATATTGATACCCGTTATCAAGAAACCAAACATTGCAACTTTCATTGTTATCGTTGCATTGATTACACCGTACTGTTTATCATTTGGAAATGATAATTTGACTTACTGGTAAACTGCTGTTTTGTTGTTAG
Source organism: Panulirus guttatus (assembly GCA_032361385.1). NCBI lineage: Eukaryota > Metazoa > Arthropoda > Malacostraca > Decapoda > Palinuridae > Panulirus > Panulirus guttatus. The sequence continues at coordinate 1,503 of JAUUDW010656624.1, read as the reverse complement.
GGCTGTAGGCCCATCAACTGCTATAAGGGCCATTATGTTACATTCACCAGTCGAGAAATCCTTAAGCACTTAAGGGTCTTTGGATGTTTAAGGATAATTCTAAGACCACATACACTCTCACTATGGTGTACTCCATATAAGAACTGTTTATTCCAAAAGGAAAAAAGTTTTACAGTCCTTTTGTGAATGGGGAAGACAAAAATGAAAACATATATACTCTATTCTAACCCAAATCACAACAGACCCGTGATTCTGTAAATGCTTAAAAAAAAAAGGGAAACACGAGATCCTCAGCACTTCCTGGACAGTAACTCTCCTCTGGTGTTGAATACACGAAAGCGCTCAGGATCTCGTGTTTCCTTTTCCATGTGGTATTACCAGCATACTCTTCATGTTAAGGTATATGGCGAGTGGAGGGAAAACTCCCTATTTCATAGCAGTGCCACGGTCCTCATCATGTATAATTGTGAAACTAGACGTCTGGAGTTGATAAATCGTTCGACTCGAATTGAGGCGAAAATAATAAATAATCCAGACATCTAAATTACAAAATTACTAATAAATAAAAAAAATATGCTGTGTCTACTTATGCCCTGTGAAAATGTTCGTACAACCAATCTTAGTGTGATAAGATTCGTAGATTAAACGTTCAAGATTCACATTTCATTTCTACATGAGACTCGGGTTTTCCTGAGTTACTCTCTTCTGCCATCATCAGAGCCAACCTGATCTCCTTTAAGGAATTCCTAAGACCCTAATTTGCCTGAAGAAAATCATTAGAGTACACCAAGATACGTAAACAAGTAAATATATCAGTAATATTGATTCGATATATCACCGACTTAAGTAATTTTACTATGTTAGATAAATAAAGAACGGTTTATTGAATTTAGGCAGTCATTCGGCGTGAAATAAAAAAAAGATGCAACATAAATTATGATTCAAGAACCCATAGGTAACTGAAAGCAAATATCTACCGCGATGCTTACATTTTCAGCTGGAGCGAAGTGGTATACGGGGGTAGACGTGCTCCAGTGGACTAAACCAGGGCATATGAAAAAGCGACGTGGGAAAACACGGAAACGTCTGTGGTTTTGGTCCAATACACATGTCAGCTTGAGACAAGATGGAAGCGAATGAAGCTTTTCTTCGGCTGGTCTTGGCATCACCTCACTAAGGAGGGAAATAACGAACAAGTATAAAAGATAAGCCATAAGACCATATACCAAATGTTTTACTCCGTATTCTAATGCCCAATAATAGGAATAAGTTGCGCTATTACTTTCTCTTTGCTTAGATTTAGAAATTATCCAAACAGTCTTTAATTTGCTACACGTTTCTCATAAATCAAACCTAGAAAGCTTAATTTAAAAAATAGATCATGCACAATTCGAAAATATTCACAAGGTCATGAACAGCACATTTCCATGCGTCTTTATGCAGATCTGGGTGGGTCAACGCCCCTGATTGCCTCCACCCACCCCCCTTTCCCCATACCCGATT
>JAUUDW010656613.1:0-10483 GCA_032361385.1 Panulirus guttatus | reverse complement strand
TATTATGTAGTTGTTGTTGCGGCGGGATACAACGATCTGTAAGGCAACAGAGGACATGGTAAATCCTAGCGGGAGGCTATGTGTGTGGCGGCGGCAGGAAGCGATCATCCTGGTCTGAGGATGATAATGGTTTGGGTCGTGATGACCCGAGACCGCCAGACTCTGATCCGTTGTGGATAGTCTGCTCATCTGTCACAAGTCGCTCGATGCCAGGATATTAAACCCTCCCGGGGTCACTCCTCACGTTTTTAATGCAGGTGAAATTCGTAACAAAGAATCTTTGCAGTTGGTCGTCATGCTATACGGTTGATTAAGAAAGTCCAGAAATCTCTCCTCGCATGTTTTAGAGTGTAAACTTAAGAAAAGCATCGTAAGAAATGTTGGCTCTCATCCTACACTGAAAAGTGGGTAAATTGATGGGCTAAGACGCAGGCAGTGTAGTGGAGAGAGAGAGAGAGAGAGAGAGAGAGAGAGGCTGTCATCTTGTGATTAGGTAAACCAGAGAATATTTCACGCGATCATATAAAAGATAAATAATTTACATTTTCTCTGGTGTTCTTGATGAACTTGGCTGTTGTGGAGAGCCAGATTTATGACGTGCGTACAGAACAGGTCGGTGAAACACAGAAGCAAGTGGGTAAACATAGTCTTGCCTTAAGTTACCGGGTCAGGGAATGGCCTGCAAGCAGGTCATGTGCTCCAGGTCTCATCTGCAATCATTGGACCAAGGAATGGCCTGGAGCAGGTCATGTGCTCCTAGTCTTACCTAAAGCTGTCGGACCAGGGAACGACTTAACCAGGTCATGAATAACGTTATGGGAGACGTCCCTGTGAACGCATGATTCCTGTATTCATATGCTCCGGCTTGTGTTTTGGTCCTGACCGTATGTTCACCAGGGTCAGGTGTGGTGTTCAGGTCGAATTCTCCGGCTTGAGCATAATGCTGAATGCTCTAGGTCTGTTGTTGTAGTCGTATTCGCCTGATGAGGCTTGTGATGGCAGAATGTTCAGGATTTGGCATTGTGCTTCAAGACTTCGAATTAAGTTTGGTTTTGTGTTTTTGTGCACCTGATGAATCTTGATCTGGTCATATGCTCGTGTAAGGTCAGGTATGCTATGGTCGTATTTCGGATTAGTCCTGACGTGGTCGCATGCTTGATTCAGGCCTGACGTTGTCGTTTGTTTGAGTCGGGCTTGATAAAGTCATGAGTTCGGGTCAGGCTTGAGGTGCTCGTATGCATGGGTCAGACTCGACGTGACTCTATGCTCGGGCCAGACTAAACGTTGCGTCCAGGTATTCCAGGCAATGCCTGGTTCAGTTGTCTGTGAACGTAGAGGTTCTCCGGTCGTAGGCTGGGGATGGTGGCGTCTCTTTATCACGTTTGCCCCAACCTAGACCAACGCCCCAGGAACATTCATCAAAATCCCCGTGTCACCTAACGATCATATAAAGGTCTGTGTTCTCTTAACATAGCGAAAGAAACGCTGTGTCGCAACCCCAGGGGACCAGTGTGTGTGTGTGTGTGTGTGTGTGTGTGTGTGTGTGGTAGGATGCCGTGGGCAGCGTTCGTCCCAAGAAGGTTCAAGTGTGTGTGTGTGTCTTTGTGTGTGTTAGGGAAGGCGATGGATCCATATCCAGTCGGTGTGTTCCATCTTCCCAAGTTTAGCGCCTTAGTCAGCAGCCGTCCCCGCTGGTACAGGGGGGATGATATCACTGACCAGGTCAGCCTGGCATCAGATCCCGAGCCATGGCAACAGCCTCCCCTTTCAGCCTGCTGCTTCTCCTCCCTCACTGTCCTGCCTGTGACTGGTACACGGGTCTTTCCCTCCTACATGCATGGGGGTGAGTCATGATGTTCCCCAGGACGCACCGCCGCCGCCACTCCTCGGCCCCTTGCTGTTAGGTGACCGGAGAGTATTGTTGTGTAGGTGTGATGGACGGCGGTGTCACTGGCTTGTCCACGCCTGATACCAGGAGCTGTCAGGGGCCGTGTACTGTGACGTCCTTCCTTGTGGCGACTTATCAGACGTAAGGTAAAGGCTTGCTTCTTGGCCAGTCCTTCTCTTGGGCGATTTTCCTCTATTTCGCCCACTCAGGAATGTGTGTGTGAGTATGTGTGTGGACATATATGTATGGAAACATTAGCCATCACGTGATCGAACTCATGCGACCTCCTGCAGACCGCAAGAACAACCCCATCCCAGCCATAGTCAGCATCATCAGAGATTAATACATTATATATTTACCAATATTTTATCTACTCATTGTTGTTATGTTTAAAGACTACGTTTTCTGTGGTTTATAGATATTGCTCTCCTGTTTAGTTGTAGACGGATTTTTTTTAGTTATTTCAATAAAGCTTTTAGTCTGAATTCAGTAAGCCATATATTATTATTATTATTATTATTATTATTATTATTATTATTATTTGTCTCTTCAAAGGATCCATTGTTCTGCTGATAATTGTTATCGCAGAAAAGTGATATTGTCATTTATTATGGCATGATTTGTGTTGGGGATGGGAAGGTAGTGAAGCTAGGGGAAGCGATGGCTGTAGTGGAGGAAGAGTAGATGGTGGGGAATGGGAAGGCAAGAGATGCTAGGGAAAGTCGGGGTCGCATTAGGGGTTAGGCAGATGGAAGAGAATGGGAAGGCAGATATAATAGGGAAATATGGGTCGCAGTAGGGGAGAGACAGGTGGCGGGAATGGTAGGCAGAGATACTAGGGAAAGTTGGGGGCTGCAGTAGGGAAGAAGCAGGTGGTGGGGAATGGGAAGTGATCTTGGGCACAAAACAGGTACAGACGAAGGCACAAACATTAACTTGAACAGTGTACATCAGGAAGTCGCCCCATTCATTGAAATATAAGTGAAGGAAGTGGTATTAAAGAGACAGTGAGAATTACAGCCACATACATAGAAAATGGAAACTGTTTGGCGAAGGAAGAGGGAACTGAAAATGGGGGAAATCGTATAAGTCCAAATATTTTGAATGCTTTAGGGATATTTATGTGTGCTAGATGTAGTAGATCGTATGGGGCAACTTTGATTTTAGCAGTCCAAAAAAAGAAATGTCTCAACCCTTCTTAGGGAAGGTAAATGCTGCTTTGGGGGCTAGGAGTAGATTCCACGTGGCAACCTGAAATATCCACGTCATGACTGGAGGAAAGACTTCGCTTTTATTGGTAGGGACTACGACACAGACTCGATATGGGCGCTAGATACACTCATAAGCAACCAACAAGGGCTGGTAGACACTGACAGAATGGTTTTGAATTCAAATATGGACACAAACGAAGACAGGATAAATGCCAGTGGAAGAATTGACCCTGACTGCCCTGTACAGAGTGATAATGGATCTGATCACTTGCTTCCAAACATTACAGGGACCAGGACCCCTCGATATAGGGAACAGAATCTGTGAGTGATTTAGAAGTGTTCGATTAAAAGACAGAAAACATTAACTTCGTCATGGACTAGTATTAAAGCCAGGAGATGCAAGACCGAGAATTTTTATCAGAATGTATTAGCAGTAAAGAAATCTGCCTCGACAGCCTCAGTGACTCGTTTCCAAAAGTGACCTTACTATGAGATTTCATCCTACCTCACGTAAGGTAGAAATGGCGAGGAAATAACACTGCAGCCGAGAATTTCAGCAGAAGGATGCTTGGTGAACAGCTGTACAGAATGGACCTGTATGACAGGTTCTCACGTACTCAGCAAATAGCACAAGCAAGGCCTTATATGTGATATTCCCATTTTATATACACTGTATTCAAATCACAAGCCAATAAATATAGAGGTAGATATGGCTACTGAACCATCACGGCAGATCGCTGGTCACCGTGGAGATAACTTCAGTAGACTGCATTTTTTTAGTGAAAGGATGAAACGGGAAGAGGTAAACAGTGAGCTATGTACGACACTACGGGAATCGCTTCATCAGAGTGACATACCACCAGAGGAGTGTGTGTATTGCTGGGCTGCAGAAGCGCTCCTGTCATGCGGCAGACACATGACCTTGAGAACAAAAGGTCAAGACTAGATCCTGTGAGACCCTCCATCTCTAGAGGGTCGACACGAGTTGCAGACCTTCTGAAATGGCCACAGCTCACCCAGGCAAAGGAGAGCGCGCCTAGCACTTGAACTGGAAGAAAGACCATAAACTCAGAATATCATACGAGACCCAGAAGAAAGAAATTAAGAAAGAGTCATTAATGGAAAAGGGAAAACGCAGAACGTATGTCGACGACCACAAAGTTCCATCCTCCGGCTTTAGAAGGCACGTACACGTACGGTGCCACGGTCATGACTGCGGAACTTCAAAAGCAATACGAATCATTGTCAAGTGAGCAATAAATCATTATTGAGAAAAAAGACTCACAGGACCTCTTCCCAAAGCGTAATCCCCTCATGTTACACGTAACTGCTTTCGTCACCATGTTGCAGGACTTTGAAGGGGGCCAGTAAGAGGATCCCCATGCATTCCACTTCAGGAACAGACTCTTTGAACTCGGTTCCATCAGTCTAATGAAATGCAAAACAACGTTAAAATAAGCACAAAACCCCCCCTAGGAGGGAAAGACTGGACTTGGGGTGAAATCCCAGTGTTTGAAATTGACTCGTGTGGCGCCTCCATGGCTGTAAGAAAAGTTTACTGGTCTTTTTCGTGGAAAAATCTGTGTCTTCCTTTGCTTATCACATCCATTAGTTTGTGTTCGTTAGGACCCAATGGTCTGTTTCTGTTTGAGTTAATTTTATTTGTATAGTTTGTATTTGGATAGCCCAGTCTACGAAAGTGGAAAAAAAATAACTATCAACCAGTTACACTGACGTCACGCATCATCAGCATTTTCGAGGGTGTCGTTTGATGTAAGACTTTCTGATCTAAAATTATCTCGACAACACAGGACAACACTGTTTGAACGTGGAATTAGATTGCCTCTCTCAGCTGCTTGATTACGACCATAAAATTGTGGATGCGATGGAAAACAAATAAAAATCTGATTTCATTGACTCCTTATGATTACGGCGTCATAGCAGATTGAATGTATAAGATATGAATAAACAGACAAGTGGGGAGAGGGGTATGTAACTTCATGAATAACAGATCATAACGGATTTTTGGAAATCAAGATTATTAACAGGACCTTAAGGTAAAACGTCTCTTCCTATTGGAGTTGTTCTTGCACATCTAATGCTCTTCATTGTCAAATCTGACTCTAACGCAGATCGAACTACAGTTTCATATGTATGGAAATTTTATCAGGAGAGAAAAATAAGAACTTACATACAAACATGAAACAAATATTCGGGTAGACGATTGAGAATTATCAACGTTTTAATGGTGAAAAGTTCCAGGTACTCGTGATGACATGTAAATCTCTGTATACTGGACGGAAAAGGACACAATTATGTGTTAAAAGAGCTGTGTAAAAGATCTCGGAATATTACTGTCTGATGTTCTGCCCTTCACTAAACAGTTCCCGCTCCCAAAAATTTGTTCGGCTGGAATTTACGGACTTTCAAGACAAGGGAGGGAAAACCCGTGATCTTGCTCTTCATGTCACTAGTACCCTCCCTAATATAATATACTACTGTTTGCTAACATCATCTTTCAGGTCGAACGAAACAGTGGATCTATTACTGCACGTATTGACGCAGTCAAGGATCTAAACTTTTGTAGTCACTGAAGCGCAGACGGGAAAGGTTTATCATGATTTGCATCCGCCTGATCTTGAAAGCATGGTTTGCTACTTATATTAAAAATAGTTCCTCACTGAGTAGACAGACACGGGAGACTGCAAAACATTACCACTAAACATCAAGGGTTCCGTAAGCTCATTAAAGGAAAGTAATGTTGACATCTGTAGCCCAGAATTATCTAATACATTGATTACAGTCATTTAAACATGATGGATTATACAGTGGAGAGATTTGAAAAAAGGGACTGGATAAGCATCTACGGAAGTGTAGCTGAGCACCCAAGTGTGGTGGTTGAGTAGGCATGCCTCTTGCGGTCTCCAGCAGCCTGGCTGAGAGGAGCAGCATGGCAATGTCGTTTGAGGGTAGAGGGCCTCCTAAAGCAACGTTAGATAGGGTAAGGTAAGGGTACAAGGGAGTGGTTAAGTCGCACCTGGGGTGGAGTAGATGGTGAGGAATTGGTCGTTAGCGACGCGAGGAAAAGCCTGATCTTGCTTGTATGTTGTTTTGCTGAACGACTCACACACCTAGTGTTAGGGTGGTTTGCAGTGTCCCTTCCACCCATTCATACCATGTGTTTCACTGTTCTCATACCCAGCAGTGCCTTAACTTTCACTGTTCTCACAGACAGCAATACCTTGTGATTCCCATACCCGTACATACAGTAATGCGTGGCTTTCACTGTTCCCCACATACTGTGTCTTTCAGTTTCCCTACATCTGTAATACATCTAATTCACTGTTCATCTTGGCCAGTAATACCGTGTGTTTCACAGCTCCCAAGAAAGTAATACTGTATGTTTCGTCGTTCCCCCACACCCATTATTACAGTGTTTCACAGTTCCCCACACTCATTAATACAATGCTTCACTGATCCACAGTCCTTATAATACTGTGCGTTTCACAGCTACCCCGCACAGTAGTACCGTGTGTTTCAGTGCACCAGCGTCACAGCATCACCCTATGTTTCACTGATCCCACACCCAGTAATGTGAGAGGCAGGGCTAGTTACATGGTCCGGAACGCCATTGGCCGTCCGGGCGTAGTGTGGTCCTTAGAAGCAGATGAAGTAGGGTACGTAACATGGTCCGCGGTAACAGTGAAAGACGTTTTACGTGTAATGGTCCATGGCAACACTAAGGCATTGCCGGGAGTATGGTCTCTGCCAACCATGGAAGCATGAGAGGTAATTTGGTCCCTGGCATTAGTTGAGGCAGAGCTGATCAAAGTCCCCTCAGACACATAAAAGCGAGGCTTGGCTGCATCTGGTATTTATTTGTTACTTGTTCTCAGTGACTGTAAAGAGCTAAACTTTTTTCTTTTCTTTAAACCGCGTTTTCTGTGACCAAGTGTAAACGTGGACAAAATCTTTATTTAGCTCTTCGGTGTCTATCATGGAGATTACGGGTAATATCCTATCCCACCTTGCCAGTGTCTGGGCATCCTCTCAAGTAGATTAAGAAATTATATGCGGCAGTCCTTGATATCGGAAAGCTTGAGACAGTGTGGCATTGGTGTTTGGTATCTAAGCTTCCTCTCTCACTTTATTCCTTCATATGTAGCACCCTCTCTGACCAGTTTGTCTTCTTATTTGTCGATGTAACAGCCTCTCCCTCTTTCTTTATCAACATACGTGTCCCTCAGGATTGTAGCCTGTCTCCTACCCTCCTCCCCTCACCAACGATATCATTTCTTCTGCAGATAACTCTTGCGCCTGCGACTCTAGCTCTGCTTACCTCCACATTCATGTCTTCTCCATCATCATCATCTGTTCGACCTGTCTCTTTTCGTCACATCTCCCTCAAGAAACAGATTCGACAGGATTACCCTTGGAGGAGCACACGCAACCTTGATGAGTGTAACGCCTTTTAAAACCCACATCTTCCCATTTCTCGTTCTAAAGCCCCTCACAACCTTTCCAGTTTCTAATGGCTCTGTAATTCCAGCGCTCAAAGCGATAAACATATCTGATATTGCTGTAACAGCTTATTTATCGTGGAAACCCAACCCCGCATTGCACAAATGCCTAAGGCTGCCTTTAAGAGACTGGAAGTTCAGTTCAGGTACCGAAAGTTCTTCTCTTGTAAATAGTTGCTGTGATTTATAAAAGTGATTGAGTCTTTTTTATACGGATTTTTGCTCTCATATTTGACAGTCGATTCTAAATGTCTAACTTCTCAGCTCTCCCAGTCCAATCTTGAAATTTTACTTGCCATACGACATAATGTTGGCTCTCCTTCCCTGCTGTATAAGTATTATTTTGGTTTTTAGTGCAGAGAGCTGGCTACTTGTGTGTCCCGACCATCGGCCAGACCACTTAATACTCGGCAAGCTGCTACGTCGCGAGCTTACTGCGTGGCCGTTGATAAGTCAGGGGTGTGGCATTGTGCTGACGGCTTATTCCCTACAACGCTAACCTTTAGACCTCTTTACCATCTCACGTCTTTCCTAACAGCTCCAACCTGCCACCTTTAAAAGCCACGTTTTTCCACTTCCTCCAAAAGTCTTGGACTATTTTTCCTCTTTTCCCCTGGCCTGGCCTCGATGAGTACTTTTCTCCTTGACACGAGCATTCAAGATTTAAAAAAAAGAAAAAAATCTAAATAGATAACTTCATGTCTTGAATATCTTTAAGGCCTTTCAGGATGCTTTTGTAATGGTGGGGTGATTAAGAGATGCAGGAACGTCCAGCTGGAAAGACATGTTCTCCTGAGTAAGGTAGATCGTTTGTGTTGATTTAGCTGGTAAGGCCAGTGCTTAACACAGTCTTAAGTATCTTTATATCTAACGTTAATGACATTGGTTTATTTTTTTTTTTTGGAGAGCTTTGATCCGTAAAAAGGTTCCCATGAGGGCATGTAATATGGTTTTGAAATGTGATGGAGACGATTGACGGTCGAGTGAACCTGTTTATCATGATAGGAAGAGGTGGTGGTGGAAGTACTGCCAGCAAGGCTGATTGCCACGTTGGCTCAACACATACGGCACACTGCCTGTCATGACATATTGGTAATACTGTTGACCCTCCCAAACACTACATGAATAACCCCTTGAGCATGACGGTATGACCCCTGGGTACCATCCTTTGATCCTTTGACCCTTAAGGGAAAGACGTCATTAATACTGTCCACTGGCAGAGAACCTTGTCATAGCTTTGGCAGGTTTTCTCCACATGAACCCATTGCCAGGCCTCCAGATATTGAACCGACTGATCTCTGACTATGTATTCGTGTGTATTCAGTGTTTGAAACATATAAAAGATAATTCTGGTCATTTTAGGGTTTTTATTTTGTTTTTCGTGCATTCATAGTACACCACAACTATTACTGTGGAAGGGTACGTAATCAGAACCACGAAAGAAGCAACTGGTCATAATCCTAGAACTTTGCCTGGCATTTTAAGAAAGCTCCAGCGCTGGAGTTGGAATGTATTTTCGTTTATTAGACAGAGCGTTACATTTATCTGTGAAGTTTGCTTGCCCAAGTTTGTGTAAAGTGCTAAACAAAATACATGCATTTAGGTCAGGCACAGTGAGACTCACACGCTATAACTTCAACTGCATTTATGAATGAACTTTGGGAAGTCTCTTACTTAGACAGATTTCAACCTGATTATTTCGTATGCACCCGCTGTTAGTTGAAATACAGCACTAAAGCCCTTCCTCCTCACCCTGTGAGATATATAAGTATATTCTTAACTTCTTCGTATATACTTAAAACTTGAGAAAATGGTGTAAAATCTGGGACGTTTCAGATAAAACATTTTTTGTGTCTTTTAGCAGATTTGTGCTCTCGTGTGCTGGCTACTGGGGAGGACTGTGGTGCCGCTGACCAGCTGGCCATTGACCCTTGAACTCTGATTTACACCGAGTAGACGCTCCGACATTGACAGATCCGAGTTATGTTGAGACGGAGAACGGCGGAATGGGATTGTTCAGTGATATAACCCCTCTACTCCGTCACTTTTTCTTCTTCAGTCCTTCCAAGATGCTGCACAGCCTCCCTGCTCAACTCAGACATGTTTTCCCGAAGTATGTCACCCCAAGTATTATTTATTCTGCCAAGGAAATGGATGAACTGTATGCAGCTGTGGATGGGGTTAGTCGATGCAGGTTTGGCAACTTCCTTGGCTTGTCTACAGACAGAGACGGACAGGACTGGCTTGCTATAGTATGTAATACAGTATAATATTCATCCAAGAATATATCATCATGTAGCCAGCAATATCTATCTTGCCAAGGAAGTTGATGAGTTATTGACGACTATGTTTAGGGTTTGTCATTGTGCGCCTAGTAACATCGTCGGGCAGTAGTCTAGAGATAGACGAGAGGACCGCCTTTCATAGTGTAGATTATTACTGTAAAGGCTTTGAAGACTTTACGTACATCTTGTCACCGCATTCAGTCAAGGAGTAAACATACTGTTGCGTTAGAGTAACAGTTTCCATAGGGCCATAGTGTGAGGCCGTCTCTCCGGTGGTCGTGTTGTTACCTGCGGTGTAAGAAAATGGCTGTCTTTCCCCTCGTGTATGTTCCATGCGGCAGACTGGTGTGAAAACGTCCCAGACTTTCTAAACAAGATCTAGGTTAAGCCGCTGGAACATAACAGAAACCACTCTCGCTGGCGGCTTCGTGGAGTTGATCATGTATTTTAAGCACCTTAGAAGAACGTAATTACTGATACCGTAGTTTGGCGTGGAAAGCAGCGCCCCTTCCCTACTTCTTCTGTACATTGGTTATCGGAAGAAAGGAAAATACAGTGGCAAACTGAATTATATGATAG
>JAUUDW010656601.1:0-17912 GCA_032361385.1 Panulirus guttatus | reverse complement strand
CCCCCCCCCCCCCCCCCTGGGGTTATGGACGTATTTCAGGAGGCATTTGAGTCGCCTTACGGAAGTTTGGTAGGGAGCCACCACGGCCCTGGGGTTACCGAAGGCATTACTGGCGCTTCCCTTTCCGCTTAAAAAGAACTTAAGGATCCAGAGGGACGAGGGTCACTTACGAGACTGGAGGTGACTAAACGGAGCTTGTGGTTAGCCAAAGAGGATTAAGGAAACGAGAGGTTAGGTGACACAGCGAGTCTTAGGGGGGAGAGGCTGACGGGATCGGTTAATCCCGAGGCTACGTGGCCAGCCTGAAGGGTGTGGCAGTTAGTTGTTCCGGCCAGACAGGGGCTGGGTGATGGTGGCAGTAGGGCAGGTGAAGGACAGCTTTATGGTAGGGGAGGAAGGCTTTAGGGGGGAATGACATGGGTCCTGCTCATATGAGGGAGACATGAGAAGGTAAGGGAGCTCGAGAGTAAATGAGAACTAAGAACATACGAAGGGGACCCAGAAAAAAAAATCTACTTACAAAAGGAGAAGGGAGCCTTGGGCCATATGAGGGGAAGCGAAGGAAAGCATAGGGAGAGGTGAGCGTTGCAGGCTCCATGCTTTCTCTCTCTTTCACCTTATAGAGGAGGATCTTCAAGATGAGTGGTTTGAGGATAGATGTGAGGTCCTGGGCATATAAGAGGATGTTCAAGGAGCCACAGCGTAAGGATCTGCGTTGGGTAAGGAGGACCCGAGGTAAACGAAGGAAGGTCCGGAGCATTTGAGTGGAGCTTGGGGCAGAGGAGAGACTCTTGGGGCAAGCGAGGGAGACAACTGTCAGACGACTCGTACCTGAGGTTATATGAAGCCGATTAGGCGGCAGGTGAACTGTAATGAAGACAGGTGAGGTGGAGCTGAGGCGGACACGGTAGGTTTGAAGCAAGTGAAAGGCATCGGATGGCATGTAACAGAATTCAAAGTCTGGTATAGGAACCAAGGGCGACTGGGTTGGGCCTAATTAGGGGCAGGTAAAGAGAACCGGTGAGTTTAGAAGGCGACCTGGAAAACAGAGAGGAAGGGCGTCACGGCGAGTGAACGTGGCCATGTGTGTGGTGAGAGCTGCATGGGGAACGGGTGAGACCTGACCAAAAGCAGACGACAGAGAACCTGAGGACAGCTAAGACAGGATGGCGGAAAAGGTCACACAACATGAAGAAGGAACCAGGAACACGAGAGCAAAAATGAGCTCGGTGTTTTTTTTCACTTCGAGCTGAGGAATAATGCTTCGAGAGCCTCATCGTCAAGAGCTAATGAATATTTCCATAATGAGCAAATGAAGCATCCTTAAGGGCCATTGCTGGTCCCTCCCTGTGGTTGGGGTTAACGTAGGTTAATGAGTCGTGGCTGTTTGGCCTTGTGAGGACGTCTGTTACGGACGCCACCAGCTTCGTTATGACCTCGGGAAACAGCAGGTTAACTATGGTTGACGGGGTGCTACGAGGCTATAGGATGGTCGGCTAGGTTTGTGGGGAGGGAGAGGGAAGAAAGTGCTACTCGTCTGCGCGAGACGGAGGGGGCAATAAAAGGACGAAGAGACTCTTTTCGTAACCCAAGTGATTGACAAAAGTCTTCGGCAACAACAATATCACTGCAAGGAGAGAAATGCAGTAGAACGAAAAAAAAATCATGAAAGCAAACTGCATTAGAGCCGTTAAATTACTTGGCAAAGGGACGCTATCTCAGCCAAAGAAAAAGACTATCCCATTCCCGAGGGCAGTTCTAGACAATTCAATTTGGCGTCTTCTCTCATCGTCCGCAACAATAACCAAATCAAGAAGACTGACCCTAAAATCTAAATGTTTCTATGACACACACACACACAAAAAAGGCGTTCTCTGGTGAACTTTATGGCGTTGCATCGACGACGAAACAAAAGAACACGGGACGACTCCAACCCGACCACCCAGGAAAGGCCTCAGGACGCCATAAAACTTGACCAACACCTGAGACCAGCGAAACTCGTTCATTACCTGGCTGGGACCTGGCTGGGACCATAAGCAGAGAGGCCCGGCCGGAGCAGCAGGTAGGGAACAGGCCAGGACTCTCAGGAGGCACGAGACCTGGTCCCCCATTTAGTCCACACCAATCATCGTACTCTGCAGGGAGGGCAAATTAAAACTAGCAAGAGCATGCAATACTCGGCAAGCTGTTGCGTCACATGGCTGTTATGTGACCGCTGGCAACTCAAGGGTGGGCCGTTGTAATAACAGTTTCCTTCCCTACCATATCACGCCTTTCCCAATAACTAATAACTTTAAAAGACAGGTTTTTCACTTTCTCCAAAATTTGTAAACACTCTTCCTTGTCTCCTCTTTCTCCCATATTCCAATTATGGCCCGGCCTTGATGTGACTTTTGCACGTGACTGTAACCTCCAACGAAAAAACAGAAAAAAAAACGGGAAGCAGGACTGTAGGCCAGGCCCTTCTGTAAGCGGTAAGACAAATCCTTTATCGGGGAACGATAATTAGCAGGAGGCCGGCCTAAACCTCAAATAAGCAGTAAATCTTAAGTTTAACCAGGGAGACAAGCAGTAGGTAACAGTCCTAGGACTTAAGCAGGCAGGAGGCAAGGTCCCTCAGCTGGGTGCGAGCCATGAGAGTAAACAATGAAGAGGCCTAGACCCTGAGCAGGGGGGAAAGTAGAACTACTTACTAGATGCAGATGGGAATCATCAGCAGGGATCCATGCTGGACCTAAAGCAGGTAACCAGCCCTAAAGCTTAGCCCTTAAAGTCGAGGAATACGGCTCCGAAACGAACCAGGGAGCACATCAGGTCCAAGAGAAGGGACACTGCCCAAAATTTTACTTACACTAAAAAATTTATGTATTTTTTCTTTTTTGAATTAATATACACTTTTTATCAGTATTTTTCGCTTGGAGATTCCACAGCAGAATTTTTTATACGAGTTAAATTAAAGCATTAGTATTATATTTTTTTTCTGTCCCTTAAAAAATTTTCGCAATATCTTTTTCTTACAACGTGGGAATGTGAGTGTGTGTGTGTGTGTGTCCTCATAGAAGTACACTCTCCCATACGATGATGCTTTTGAGCATGAAGGTGGCCATGACGACAAGCATGGCTCTGGCAGGACAACTTTAAGTCCTCAAGAACGACGGCACGACCACTTGACCTGACCCTTCAGGGATAGTCCAGGGATCCGACTATCATATCCAGGGGTCGAACCGTCGTGTTCAGAGGGTAAAGCTGAGAACACATACACCGAGATCGGGCCCCCAGGGACCTGGACAAATGAGAGAGACCTGACCAAAATACCGTCATCTACGCTCCTGCTGTGGCCATTCCCGAAATACCGGGAATATTACCATCACAATGAAAAAAAAAACACACGAGTTTATATATTACGAATGTTTAATTGCATCACGAAAAACAAAGCTCTGATTGAGCACTATTAATAAGGGTTTGACAATCTACTGATTACCACAACAAAAGTTTTAATCATATCGATACGAGAGTACAGAGCAATGAGGCAATGCCATAGACATTACCAACGATTTAAATAATATGATCCCTGGGGCCAAAAACGCGATCGGACGCCTCACATAATTATGCCAATTTGAAGCCCCTGTCATAATGCTGCGGGCTCAGGCTTATTACAGTAATTTACAAGTACAAAACCAGGCGCTATTAATTACCGAACCGCCGACACTGCCCTGGAAATGCCAGTAACCAGCGTGACTAACAACCTTCCCATATAATCATATATTCACTAGCTGTAAGTAATTTGTAACTCCCAAAATAATTTCGACTACCTATGTACAAAATACCTGGGGAATTCCATGATATATTATATACTGCACATCATCCATATTAGATAACTGTTTAGTACATTACATGTGTACCATATGTACCTAATCATTTGGTGTACATCGTCCATGTTGCAGAATTCTTGTCATTATATAATTATGCTCATGGAGAATATTTAAAAAAAAATCATGCTATTTTTCCCACTATGTTATATACGTTCCGATAGAGTATACACTCTTCCTCTGTGTCCTACTATACACTATATGCTTCATATCTCACGTTACTGTAATAATACAATTACAAGGATACAGTCGCTACAAAGATAGAGTCAATCTTGTATCTATGTAACTGTGAAAGGCTAAAATCACTACATCTACATTCTCTGTACTGCAGATACTACAAATTCATCGCATATATTTTCTTTTTAATAATTACTGAAATATGGAATAATATACGGAGAGAAATTTGATAAAACTAATGTAATGCTAAAGCTGCTTATCCATGATACGAGTGACGATATGCAAATCATTTCGCTAAAACAGGAGTCCGGAGGGCACGAGACCTCAGTCCTCTGTCGGAGGAACACGAAGAGGCCATCAAGGAACTGCAGAAACCCCTCGACGGTATAGCTGCCTTAACAAGCGGGAGCTATGACACTGGTAACGTTAGTCTGTCTCATTACCTGATTTACCCTCACACACGCCACGGTCTGATGAAGCCATTACGGGCGCTCGACAAACGCGAGCGGATAGAGGCGTACAGACGAGGGTTAACACCGGTGGGGTTTGCGTATATGGCATTACGAAGGATAGTGCATTACATGTACCTCGATTATCCTATACTGTACTTATTAAGGAAGCCTCTTGCCGAGCTCTAGGGAGAGAGAGAAGAGCACCCAAAACCAGCTAAATGTATCAGTCAGAAAAAAGTCATCCTCTCCACCAGCTATTATTTATGATGATCCATCAAGCTACGCTTCCCACAATTACCGTATTAAGGCAGATTTATCAAACGCTAAAAGAGTACCAAGTTAAGTCATGGCCCTCCCCGAGTTGCTAATTGCAACGATGACGCGATCAAACATCCCAATAAATCTAACTTTCGCAGTTTTCCCGCCATTACTGCAAATTACAGTCCGGAGGAAGTCATTAACTGTTATTGTCTATTGGATCAAAGCGACGCACATGCATCACCAGCCACATCCGTTTGACAGATGCGCTCGGAACACATTCAACGCTCGACCTGTGCACAATGACTCCAGGGTCCGAACTCAATCGTCAAAAACATGCAAAAGTCTGGGGTCACGAGAATGATTGTATCACACCCACGTCACACATCACGTGACACAGGAAGGACCATTACAAACACATGTACTCGCCACACGTTAAGAGGTAAATGAGAGACACACGAGTGAACTGTACTGTAAAGGATAATGGAGACATCAGGCCTAAGAACTCGTTGCTCATGCCAGTGACAAACATTAATTTCATTCCTAAAAGTCATTCCCTAATCGTAAAAAGTGATGATATACATATTAGTACAAAATATACATTAGAAAACACAAATCCCTTCTATTACCAACCATCATAATAAGAGACCTATCATCCCATTCCACTGAGGTAAACAGACGACTTCAAAAGATGCATAATTCCTCTTGCCAGCGCTTCATTATGACGCGAGACAGAATCATTACATCTGTAAGGCAGCCAAGGCCTACATGGCGGTCTTCCCAAAATATAACCTGGAACAAATGCGAGGCGGTCCCGGTAGGCCTAATCACATTCACATGTAGCGCCCTTAAACCTCACCCAGCCTACGAAAATAGGATATATTTGTGGAAACTTTAGACGCGCCGACAAGCCCATAAACCTGCCATCGTCCTGACCACCAGACTCACATGAGTACAGGAACATGCTGTACACTCCATCAGTGAGACAGGAAGATAGTACACATGCTGCAGCTGTGAGAACCAGAGAATGTAGTCCACTTCTCCACTGGCGCCGGGAGGTACTACAGATTCCAAGGTAGGAACACCCAGCCTACAAGCCTACATACGTTCCTTGCTTAAGGAAAATGACCACCTGGTTGTGGATCCTGTAATAGATACAAAGGACCTGCACCCAGTTAATAAACAAACAGATAATCATAATATCGACTAAGTTTCTTTCTAAAGAAATAGAAACATTTCACCCTCAGTGTTCATAAAATACATGGCTTCCAATCACTAGGCAGTCTTTTGGACTCATAAACCATGTCTGTGCCATCGTTCTATTCTGCTAACTATACGAAAGAGTCTGTGCATAAAGTTATGAGACGAAGACAGTAACGACAAAAACATACAATGAAAAAATGCAAACTTTACAGTGATCACGACGACAAGGGAATGAGAAGGACACGGGAGGCCATACTACAGAGCTACGAGACGAAAATAAGTCACTCATTATACTCATGTTATTGTAACAATGTGCTGTTACCTCACTGATATAATAATAATAATAATAATAATAATAATAATAATAATAATAATAATAATAATAACAATAATAACAATAACTAATAACAATTACATTATCTATAATACCATGATATGAAGAAAGTCATTTAAGCAATCTTAACAGAACCTGTATCAGACATTCCTATTTTTAACTGCAGGAGAAAAATTCTATCCCGCATCGAATGACTTAATTAGACTCCTACCACAGCTTCCCTCATGTAGCATGCGTGGCTGACATTTCCCCTGCGTGAACTGACCACCTCTGTTGCTCCAGACCGTGTCAGAGCCGCGGTGATGATGCTCGTGTGCAGGAGATTCCGCCGGGCAAAACATCCATCACCCCATCACCTGCACAAGTACGCTTGCCAGTTTTAAAGAAGATGGATTGAGACGTTTCAGAGCGGCGCCATTCCCGGGGACGAGCCATTTCTCTGGCCACTTATTGGGTGTGACGGGAAACATTTATCACTAAACCACAAGGTTCCTCAGCTGCCTGGTGGGGGAACAGACTACCCCTTGACCAGACCACGTCCACTCTTCCATTCACCATTCCACACATCCTCCTCCACCTTCCCTCCACTCCCAGTGGCCATACACCCACTGCAGGCGACCTACTCGCTTTTTTTCCCCCCGACCAGTTTTCATAATAGTCGCTTCCACTGAGGTTAATTCAAATGTTGATTTGAATTTCAAATTTTCAATCTTCATGTGCCTGGGATTAAAGAGTTTAACAAACCCCATCAACTATCCAATTATTTAGCTTAGTGTTAGAACAGATCTATATATGGGTGAGGGGCACAGGACTAGATACACACATATGAATAATTAAAAGCAGGGGTTCCCTCCGGTAGCACGTCTCTTTTCAAATTAATGAACGTGTCTGCCAGCGTGTTTGCGTCTGTTTTACCTGCAGGACTATGTCTGCCTGTGAACTTGCGTCTGTCTGTTGGCCTTCGTCTGTCTGTAGGGTTGTGTCTGCCTGGAGCGCTCTGTCTGTCTGCAGGCCAGCGTGTCTGTACTGCTGATATTATGGGCCAGGGTTCGAGCCCCGAGCTGGGCAGGAGGCTCATGGCCAGCCCAGCTCTTCATACCTTCCCTTGAGGCTGGTCGATATATGGGCAAGTGGCGTAACCTGGTGTGTGTGTGTGTGTGTGTGTGTGTTACATGACAGTACGCCGACCTGGGCGGTTCCCTCACTACAGCCTACATCCGATACGAATTCCAGCTGATCGAAGAGACGTGCAGAAGAAATTCCGCGCAGAGAGAGAGAGAGAGAGAGACACTAAGCGGTGTTCACGTATCAGACTTGGTAATGCAATGCCACACTTGAGTGTGATAATCATGAGTAATGTGGCGCACACATGCAGGGCGTCCCTGCGACTGGAGAAATGCCAGTGTGATTTTCTCCATTCCGGGAGTGCGCCAGCACCTAGAGGCCACAGACGAGGCTTTCCAAAGTGCCACTTAAATATCTCGCAGAAATTTCATATCCCGCGTAGCGCGAGGACTCGGGCAGGGTAGCGGGGACTTTATTAGTGAAGTAGCGAGGTCATGGGTACAACGCAGCAGGAGGGCTGGCCGTTGCGTACCCGCAGAGAAGCAGAGCTCACGTTGAGGCAGACCACAAGTACATGTTGATACACCTCCCGTCTTCAGTGCTGGGGAGTCTCCTGCACCCTTGGTAATCACTACGCGCTGGAGAGGTGCCTTATCAGGTCCTGTAGCAAGTCCTCTACTCACTTACCTGTTACGTTTCATCACCATCTCCCATTTCTACGATTTACTTTGTGGCAATACTTCAACCATGCGCTAGGATTTGCCTCCAGCACACACACATGCGCGGGCAAGTTCTGGACAATGCTTAGCCGGGTGTCAGTGTTGGTCTGTGGCTGTGTCCCTAGGGGACTGACACGTACAAACACACACACACACACAAACACAGTCAAACATCTATGTATACAAACACTGCATGAAAACCTAATCCACGGACTTATTTGACTGGCAAGACGCAACAAAATTCCTGAAGTCTGAAAGCTATGGTATTTGTGAGCCTACCTTATCGCTGCCCAATACAGCATCCGCAGTTTAATACAACACCTAATACTGGTGTATTCTAAAAGAAAAAATTGTGAAGCAAACAGCGATGCTCCATATAGCTGCGGATATGTATACATAATAAAAAAAGTTCGGAATTATTCTGACCGTCCATTCCAACTTGGGCCATACCGGCAGGGACGTAAGCATGAAATAGATACCATATCTCATCCCAAGAGATATCAAAAGGGCTTTGTTCCGGGGAGGCTGCACACGCGGGTACTCCTACTGACACCCCGACATGCGAGAACGTGCGAGATAAATTCTGTGGAAAATAAAAGCGTCACATACACAGGCAAAGAAAACGCTCGTGAACACGACAAAATCCAGTCACTGCCACAAGTCTGGTACCCTACAGCACCGTACATACGAGAGGGGAACACAATCATCATTCAAGTTCACATATAAACTTTACGTCTTTTCAAGACACACAGGAACCAGTGCCAGTCTCTGCATATAACACACGCACAAAATATTTGGCGTGTCGAGTCACACAGCAAATCAGGACCAAAACAGACTCATCCATACGATCGAGTGAAATTCACCCACCTTCAGATACCAAACACAAACTATTTCCCGCATTATACGTTCTCAGTAATTCATATTACTTATTTCGTCAAATTTGATACTGCTAATCATCACTGAGTCATACAAGACCGAAGTCGAAGTTGAACAAAAGTGAGACTTGCTCCACGGTATATACACAAAACATAGGCCTCGGTAGTGAAGTGTTTAGCGTTAGTGACGAGTCAGCACGGGCCCGCATGGGTTCGAATCCTGGGCTTTGTAGTCGGCCTACACCCAACCCAGGTATTCAACCTACCCTAAGGGCTGGTCGATATATGGGTACCTACCTTAGGCTATGTGTGCGTGTGTCTGTGTTAAACATAAACAAGGTAAAGAGACGTGGGGACACACGGGAGTAAAACTCTCTCCCCCTTACACAAATAATAATAATTATACACCAGTCCCCTTTATACATCCTCCCCTTTTACTCTCTACTTAGGGCGCCTCATGCATGGGCAGTGAAAGGGGTAGGGATGCAATACAAGGCGGCCTTCATCCCTGCTTGTGATAACACGGGACCCCGCTACTCGTAAAGGCGGTGTCGGGCCACCTTCAGCAGGTCCAACCACTCTGCCCCAAGATACGTAGTGTCCCTCTAATTGCATCATGGTGTCGAGGGTTAAGTGTCTCTGGACGCCATATACTAGAAGCTGATTTACTTCAAGGAGAGTGACAGATATCCCGTTAGACAACATCTGGATCATGTATCCCTGTACAACATCTGCTGCGTCAGATAATGTCCGATGCGAATAACGTGGGAAACATGTGGCACAAGAAAATGTTAAGGTGACGCTGAAGCACCACTCCATCTGTTGATAAATAGATATTTATTGTATGGTAACCGACGTGGCATGGGCAGACGACATACCCAATAGAGGCACTCCATTATAGAGCTCGGGCATCTATAGGGTTCGCCTATAACATTCCCTGACCAATACCTCAGGCAACAGACAGCCTGTGAATTTTCATAAAGATTAACTAAACTGAGAATTTTCTTTGTGTGGTAATCCCTTTCCAACAACAGGTGCCATTACACTTCTAGGCATCACACCAACATTCATTATGCTTAAAGGCACGAGGCCCGTCCTTGGTAAGCGTATACACGTTACAAGCACACACTTATCGCTGTACCTCGCTTTACTGTATCACCCACCTCGCCTCTGCCCACTGTATACCGACCTCTCCTCGTGCACTACTTCCATCATACACCGAGGATTTCACCTCACTTTTCCTCCCACACTATTGCTGTGCTTCCGCTTTCCATTCTACACAGCTGCCGGATCCAGCGAGTGACCGCTGTTCAGCGTCCTGTTTTTCATGGCTTTGAAAGCGGAGAACGGAACCCTGGAACACGAAGGACAGAACGTATGAGGAGAGACAACAGTTTCAGGGAGCCAAAATAACCCGAATCCTGGAGCACACGGACGACAACTCCAAGGAGGGAGGAGAACGGCAGCTGGGAGCCAAGAAGACAACAGTACGTGGGAGCTGAGAGCAGCACCTGGGGAAAAGAAAACGGCCCACTGGAGCGTGGACTTCATCATCAAAAGGGAGAACACGGACACCAAGAGGGAAGATAGGGAGAGCAAATGGGAGTGAGTAGAGCAGCACTAAGGAGAATCAGGATAAGGAACGTAAGCAGCAGGAGTCTAAGGATCGGCACCTAGAACGGTGAGGAAAGGCTCCCTACGGTAGCGTGAGGAAGCGGTCCTCCAGGAAGAGAGAATGGCACCAGCGAGTACGGAATACGGGACCTGAAGGGCGAGGCGCGTCTATCCACCCGGATCAAGCCAATCAGCGGGGCGAGGCTGAGGAGGCTGGCGAGGGTGGGCCCCAGACGACCCGCCTGTCGCTCACAGGTCAGCAAGAGGCGAGCCTCAGGTCGGCGGCCTTCACTCCCAGGACCTGCAGGTCCGACTCTAATGAATAGCGGAGTGATGAATGGTTAATGACCGAGACGTAGCGCACTGCAACCGGCCCCGGAGGAGCTCCGCTCACCTCCCAGCAACGGGATCCCTAGCTAGGTCTCTGAAGACGGACCTATCAGACCATTTCCTCCCCGGTATGAGCACTGGGACAAACTGACACCAAGCATGTCGTATAATCACTCAGCGTATATCAAGTTCATGACATAAAAAAAGAGCCACATAGCGGCACTGTATGAGACAAGGCAGTGCCCTTGGTAAAACAAGGGTGGAGTCAGCGTGCCGACTGCCAATAGGATTAGAGAGTGTGGGAGAGGCTGTGCGTCATCGGATATGCGAATCACTTGGGACACATCGTCCACTCCTGCACCAGGCTAATAATGGCTTGTGCCGGTCGTCAGCCGGGCTCCAGGTGTCCCCGGGTCCTCGTGCAAGGGGGAATAACGTCCTATGACGGCCAGAGGGAGGAGGAGGAGGAGGAGGAGGAGGAGGTAACGAGGGAGAGGCATTAACGAAAGCTGCGTAGTAATGACAGCCACAGATATGTGACGTCTGGAGACTAATGGAACGATGGAAAGGTACGTATGGGGCCAGAGAAGTGGTAGGAGATCGATTCCAACAGACTAAACTACAACTGGGTTGTAATTCTCACCTGTTGTGCTAAGTAACCCTTCAACTTCAGGGTAACAGTCACGCAAACTATTCGACAGCAACGGTGAGGATAAAATGTGGTGCATGAGGCACAGTGGACGTGTGTGTGCACAAGGAGTACCGACGTGTATAGTGCCAGAAGGGCGAGAGTGACACATGGCCTGTGTTACCACCACAGCCAATGGCCCTATCGAAGGGACACTTTAATGGCTATGGGAAAGTAATTGGTGTTCTTAAGGGGAGGGAAAAAATATATGCCGGGTGGAAATTTTACGAAAAAAATATATAAAAGGGGGAGACGCGGGACTCGTTCTGTGATACTTCATTCCTCGTAAGACTATGGAGTTTGCTCGGCTCTCAGAAGGAAATTTTGCCTCCGTCCATTTTCGACCCGGTCCGGAAAAGTTGCGATACAAATTAGAGCCAGGAAGGTAGAGGCCACTCACCACAGAACTTACTGTAGCGCTCACTCTCACTCCTTAAAGCAGTGCAAGATGTCGAGGGCAGGGCACACGCGAGAGACACTCGACAAACTCGTGTTTCCATAGGTCTTACCTGCAGCATCTTTCACAGATGTCTGATGATTTCCCACCAAACTCCTTAACTGTGCGTGACCTCATAAACATCCAAAATCCGCACCAGCCCATCCTACACTTTACCCACAGTTTGAGTCACAACAATTGTTTTTCTTAACTCCGAGACCATCCTTCCTCAATCTTTCTATGCCAGTTTCTGTGATTAGAAACTTTAACAATATCGGTCATAGCTTCTCCGAGTCTGTCGACACTGTCTTGGAGTCACCTCTAACTCCAACCCCATTTGCCTGGGAAATGCTAAATGCATATATCCACTTAAACCTTAACCCCGCAGGCAGGGAGAAAGTGAAAGACTTAATTCCCTGACACAGACTTGGCATCCTGCTACGCAACCCTGAAACGCGGAAAAAAAAATCGGTTAACCTTAAAAGAGGGCAACCCAAGGGAGAAATCTGCGGCTGAGCAGCTGGCCATTATGCACACACACACACACACACACACACACACAGACCCTGGCCCGCCCATCACATCCTGCCACTAATTATGCCACACAATTGGTCCCGGTGTTACAGGACATAAAATCCCTCGTTATCCCCGGCAGGCTTGGGGCAGGCCAGGCCAGGCAGCCTTCCCCATTGATTGGTATTGACGACTGAGACCGCCCCCGACCGACCGCTGATCGTCACCCCAGGATGCTGACCACTCCTCTCCTGACCCCCTCTGCCAAGATGCTGCCACACACACGTTACTCATACGTGCTGATTCAACGCATCACTCACACGCTCTCAGGAGTAACCGTAATACTCAGGAGCTATGAATATACCGTCTAAAGAATATTAGCAGGAGACTGAGCGCGTTATACCAGGCACATGCCCATATGATACGTCAGTAGTTCGCGATGGTGTTGTCAAAGCTCCGACGGCGCAGCAGCTGACGGGTTCCCCTCGCCGTATATAATTGAGCGTATTTGGCACCGAAGATGGAGCCTCGCACGGTGAGTTACGGAGGTCCTTCCTACCCCCTTCTCCCCCTTGCGCAAGCTCCCCTCCCCTCTCCCCAGGCCCTCCGGTACACAGTCCCCTACAGAAAGTAATCACTGGGGTGCCACACCTCCGCAGTAGCTCCGAAATGAAGTGTCCCCCTTCAGGAAGTTATTACGGAGGAAGAGTTACGACAATCACTACCATCAACGTATACTCTCTCCACACGGTAATCACGGAGTACGTCCACCCTGGCATGCACTCTCCTACCCCTGGAGTGATCAGGGAGTGCACCTTCATCATACACTTCCTTCTGCAAGTTCAGCGGCATCCAGTGTCCCTCCCGGAGTGCCCAGGGAGTGCATCTGCCTCGACCCGTGCACCAGGGTATCACCTGCAGCCGCTGATGACTGCAGCATGATAATGGGGGCCCCATGGTGGATGAACACGACTCGTCATTATGATGGAGGGACACTCAGGGACTTGGCTTGCCTCACGTGCAGCGCCGAGACCGCTGCGGCCACACAGCCTAGTCACACACACACACACACACACATACACACGTCGCCTGGGCTTATAGAGACTTGAGAACGACCCATAAATCTTGTCACCAGTATAATGATGGTCATCAGTGTCACCGCCACGCCATAATACCTTCCACCACAACAATATTATTCAACAGAGAAAATCATGAAATAATAAATTTACTTACCTTTTTCGTCGATGATGGGAACGCCTCCAAACACGGCGGCCTTGGGTTCCGCAAGGGCGTGGCAGGGCAGGGAGGCGTGGAAGTACGCCCACGCCGCCCAGACCCACGCCCCCATACGAAGTACACTCCTCATGGCGCTCCTGTGATCAGCTGGTACTCCCGCATGACACTTGGGGCGTGACCGCCGCCGCCTCACACATGGCACAACACCAGCGATGACCCGACCTGCTCCAACTGGCTGGATAGTATTTCTGTATCTCTTTTCTCGGTTCCTGACTACACTACAGACACACAGTGATATCAATTCTTCACATCGTCCTGTTGACGTAAGGCCGACTCGGTTGATGTACGCTTTTCCACGCGGCGTGATCTCAGTCAAGAGTTCCCTCTGAGGTAAGGGCTACAGGCGAGGCCAAATTTGCCTGCCTGGCTGGCACGGTCGTGGTAGCCCCCCACCAGGCTATAATACGCTGAAGCACGAAGCCTCAGGCACGCGCTCGCCAAACACACACGATAAAGTCCATAATCCAACTGATGTTACCCAAATATTACACTCCGGGACGCGCGGTGTGCCTCTCCTTTATATACCGTGTCATTAAGTCGCCAGTTTTGAGCGTCAGCCCGCGCTGTAATTAAGGATACGACATGAGCGTAAGATGGCGAGGTGGCCGACACTTTACTGCCGCAGAGGAACTTGCGGCGGTGGTGGTGGTGGCATGGTTCATAATGGTGGCACTGACAACAGCTGTGATGGCTCTAGTGTGTGTATGTGTGTGTGTGTGTGTGTGTGTGTGTGTGTGTGTGTGTGCGTGTGTGGAAGGATACAAAGGACAGTACCTTGTAATTCCTGCGGCACTGACGGCGGAGGTACTCGAGGGCGTGGTGGATGCATATAAGGACACTGTGAACCATCCTGGTCAAAGGCAAATGTTAAACACGTTACAGGTAAACTCCAGACGGGGGCGGAGGAAGTGGCAGCTTCGGTATTATTAGCACCAGCCACGACTGCGGTAATGGTGTGGTTCATGGTGATTATGATTATGAGGAGGAGGAGGAGGAGGAGGAAGAGGAGGAGGAAGCAGAGGAGGAGGAGGAACAGATGGTAGGAAAGAGACAAGAGAACGTAGAGGAAATGGGGATAGCAAGAGACGGTGGCGATGGCAGCGATGGCAGGTCAGGTCAGCACCTGCACACCCTTCGTTTGGCCAAGTCCTACTCGAGGTCCGATAATCGTCTCGCACTTAAGTGGTGTGTGCTGCTGCCACAAAACATACACTCCCCCCCCCGCAATGCACCCAAACCATACCAAGACCGCATTGGCTTATTACCACAATCACCACAAAATACGCCCCACTTTGACGAAATTAATGAAAAACTTGGTCTTTTTTTTTTTTTACAACCACCATAAACCATCTGGGCTTCAGACACCAGCACAGTACGATGGCAGACCGCATGAAGACCGTAACCTTCTTATCATGGACTCAAGACATCCACTTGAGGCCAAGTACTGTAATTTCCAAGCAAGCTGTGATATACGCCTCCAGCAATTACTGTTGTTACTGGAACGGCCCTCTACTCTGACGTGACGAATATACCATTCACAAAACTACCGGTTTATCAGTGAGCTACGATAGAATTCTGCCATGAATCCCACTCCAGTTTTGATACAAAAGCTCCTTAAGAAATGAAATCATAATGATGGAAAAGGCACTAAATTTCGAGGGTGTCAGTTTGTCTGATAAATGAGGACGATAATGCCACGCTGGTTCTCCATCCTTACGTTGCCATTTCACCACAACACCCCATCCCAAAACCTTCTCTCCCTCCTTAAAACCTTTCCCAATCTCTGTCCCTTTTCTTCCCTTCCCTCTTGCCTATATCTCCTTCCTTTCGGCGCTCCATTCTCTCGCCCCCACCCGAACCCTTTCCTCTTAAATTAGCATCTCTCTCTCCCTTTATGCACCGTACAACTTCTCTCTCCTGACGCGGCAGACCTCCCGCCACACGCCCTCAGACCCTGCCTGCATTCCTCCAGCCAGGCACCACCGCCAGCCAGAGCCTTACACTACAAGCACTTCCCTTCGCCCTGGCCCAAGACCCCACGTCGCCCTCCCCGTCCTTTTACTCAAGCTCAAACATCTCCCCTCTCCCCTGCTTCTCCCCAGATGACCTGTCTACTCCCCTACCCCATATGCTCCTATTCATTCCCATTAAACCCATTCTAAAAAAAAAAAAAGAATAAAATTCGTGCCAAGACCATCTATCTCAACCACCCAAGACCCTATCCTTACTACCTGTCTGACCCGCTCCTCACCTGTCCTCTCCCCTCTCCTCGACACCTTCTGCAGCGTCTACCACCATCCGAACCCTTCTTTACCCGCTCCTTAACTGGGGCAAAGTCTGCAGTAGTCAGCCTTCCGTTACCCCTTCTGTATCTCTCATCTCTCGAGACTACCTCTGGGGGCAATCATCAGCCTCATAACCTCGTCTGTTCCTCCTCCTTCAGTGGAAGCACTTCTAGAACTAAATCATTGGTTATACCGAGGAAAAAACTTAACATTTAAGGATAAGCAGGTAAACATACTCTAATAATGAAGCCATTAAAGTAATACGAGACGAGACTATGCGTAGTTACTCAGTGAGTCAATAAAAGTACGGTATGGAGAATGAAAGCAGCACTTATGAATAAGTAAGAGGTGAGTTGATTAATATTTACCTGTCGTCTTTCCCCGGCCTGCACCTGCTCTCTCAGTGAAGCCAGCGCCAGACCATTTCCCTCTCTCAATCTCCTCTGTAACCACTTCTGTAACCAGGACCAACCCTACACCATTTGCTGCTGCCAACAGCCAGTCCAGAAGCTTTCAGAAGTTGCTGAGTGGGCACCACCATCATATGGCTGCAGACTACCATATCGCTGAGGTAGATGGCCCGGTAGTCTGCATCCAGGGGTGAGGAGGAGGAGTGAAATGAGCGAGGGAGGAGAGATGAGTGAAAAAGAAAAGGGGGCGGGGAAGAGGGAGAAGTGATCTGTGGGACAGGCGTGATATGTGTAAAGCAAAGAGAGCAGGTGAGACATAGCCAGTAACAGGTCCAGAAATCGTTCCTGTACTGGAGAGATGTGTCCAGAGGCGAGGTAAGTGCTCCGTGCTGGTCTCGGAGACAGAGAAGGTGGAAAGAAAGTAGAGAAGCATGGAAGATGAATGCTCGTGAAATGATCCAGCCAGGGAGATGGCTATGTAGGGGAATGAGAAGAGGTAAAACACTCCTCAGTTGATCCCTAACAAGGAAGTGGTAACTGGAGTGGGTAAAATGAACACAATGATCAAGAGAGACAAAAATTTATTCCAAAGTTCTGCCGGCTGAAAGCTGGTCAACACACCGCCACACTTTACCATGGCCGCAGCATTCTCAGCCAAAATATAAAAAGTCTCGTTCGGCTCATTCGCCTTGATAATTCCATTTCAACTTCAGCGCTGGCAGGTAACGCGGAAGGCACTATATGCTCTGCACCCACGGCAACTAACGCTGCGATTCCGAGCGCACACACAATACACATCAGAGAAAAGTGCAGCCATTACGGGCGTCCTGATGCTTTGGCCTCATCCCAGCCCGAGGCCTGTCAATTACCGGCAACGACCGCTGGCAAAGCACTCGATAAATCTGACGAGCCGTTTAAATAAGACGTCGGTATCGAACTCTATCATCTGAATGTGACGTTCGTTAAATCTAATTAGTACTCCCAAGGCATACGAATAATTAGCACAAGGCCGCAGAGATAAATTGGTGATCAGAGTCGAGTGCAAATATTTCCCGTTCTGTCGTGCGAGGGCGCGGGAAATGAACTGATGGATGTCGGGGAAGGAGGCAGGGTGGATAAAAGCAAGGGTGAGGGAGGCGAGGAGATCAATATGAACAGGGCCAGGGAGGAGCAAGGGAGGGATTAGAGACTGGTTTTGAGAGATATGAGAAAGAGGAAGGGTACAGTGAGAGACAGGGCACGGAGGGAGACAAACAAAGAGACATGCAAGAGAAGAGAGACGAGACGGGTTGAGGCACAAGAGTACAGACTTGGTACACACACTGACCTCGACCGCTCTCGGTCTCCATCTTCCCCTTGATCCGTCTCTCGTTCACTCTCGTCATCTC